>APFE030943420.1:14270-31197 GCA_000404065.3 Pinus taeda | reverse complement strand
AACAAAGCACATCAATACTAAATATCATCTGATCCGACATCATGTTGAGGCCAAAACAATCCATCTCCGTCATTGTTCCACAAATGAGCAAATTGCAGACATCTTCACAAAAGCGCTTGGAAGAGAAAAGTTTGAAAGATTCAGAACGATGCTTGGACTCACCAACATCCCTTCAGATTAAGGGGGGGAATGTTGACACCTAATCCTACCGATTGGGTGAATGTATGTAAATAGTTAAATTAGCAATGTGAACAGTCATCAGGAGATGAACTGAGCAGTCACACCCTTTTGTATATAACAATAGCATACCTAATGAAATAAATTGAATCAGTTTTACTGCCTATTGGAGTTATTGCCTGGCCTGACAAAAAATAAGAAAAGTATTGTTATACAAGAACCAATACTCATAAAATTTTGGTTGTCACACAAGAACCAACCATAAAAAATATATTTTCCATTTAGCTTTACTCCTTGAATACTTTTCGCATAGATCAGCAATTTCTTCAAAGGGTAAAATAGAAATGTCACCTTTACCCATTAAATTGAGGTCATCCATGTATTCTTCTCGGATACCTTTCAAGAATATTGTGCGGGTCAGTTCAAGAGGCATAGCTCGGTGTTTAGATTTTTGTAAGTTGTAGATAAATTGTTCCAAGTATTCCTCTAAGGTTTCATCCTCTTGTTGGCTCATTCTAAAGATGTCATCTTTAGAGTCTTTGGATCTGCAATAGGGTTTGTTAACACCCAGGTTGTTCCCTATGACTCCCAAGGGAATACGGCCTGAGCAACCACTAACCAATCTTTGGACTACAGCTTCTACCCCAGCTGTAATCAGAGAGGGCTCTCTCTTTAAGGTTTGTCTCTGTTCTATGGAGATTTTAGGCTAGTTATGAAGTTAAGGTTTTTGGTTTATGTTTGGTTGGGAGGATGTCTTTCTGAAACTTTAAAGTGTAGTTCTGCAGGTAAAATTAGTCCATTGGGAAATGGTGTCTGTGGCTGTTGGTTTCTTGAAATCCTGAGTTTGATGCAGCTGGAGTTACAGGGCCATTTAGATATTTCATGAAACAAACTTTAAATTGTGATGATGGAGTGTAAACAACCAGTGAAAAGCAATTAAGGATTTTCCACTAAGCTGAGGTGTGATAAAGGGATGTATTCCTCAGGAGCAAACTTGAATTCCTAAAACAATAATCATTGTGATGATATAGTGTGAAAAGGTAGCAATTAAGAATTACGCTTTCATTACTATAACTGAAGAAAAGACATTCAAAATAGCTTAGATTGAGTTCAGGGTAATATGTGATTAAGTCCTGAACTATTCTTTTTCCTTGCTATTAGCTGTTTAAACACAAGAAACATGAATGAGATATGAAAGATAACAAACACATAACAAAGAGTTACAAGAGAAACTTATTGTGCCATGAGATACGCAGGAATCCTGCAACTTTTAGCTAAACACCAGACAAGATCAAGCAACACCGAGCTTTGGAAATTCCATCATCTTTTGTATTACTTCTCTGAGAGTTACAGTAAAAGAACATCAGAGTAGATATGAACAGTCTCTTACATCCAACGTCCAACCCCTGCTAACTAATGCGAGGGGGAATATATAGAAGTGTTTCATACAAAATATCTCAGGTATTGAGTCATCTGAGAGGTAAAATATATTCATTAACTCGTATAGAAATGGTAGATGAGAAGTTATTACAATCTTTAATGCAATATAAATGCTCTTTACTCCTGTCAGAAGATTTTGACCTTTGGAGCTCACTGAGTCGGTTGAGCGCTTTGTTATAACTGCTGAATGACGTGTCTGTGTAGCTCTGTCCTCCTGTAGCTTTTCGACCCTGTCACCTGTGATTGCCAGTGCTACTGTGGTGGCCGAATATTTGTGCTGAGTTGGCTCAGCCTCTTTCTGCATACCTACTGATACATCCTTATTTCCTATGTATCAAAATTTAACTATTTCAAAAAGAAAAACATAATTACTGGCTTTGATTTAATAGTAATTGTATTAAATTATTCCACACATCCTGAGTAGGCAATTGATGCCTCAAAATTGACCCCATGGTCTCATCTTCCTCTGTATACTTGTAAAAATGGGGAGGCTCATCAAACAAGTGTGTAATTTCATTCATAATAAAAAATAAACTTTCCACCCTGTTGAAAAGGGTTTGTCCTGTTGCTGGCCCTGTTTCTGTTGATGTGCTAGTTGTCTCTGCAATTTGATTTCCAGCAAAAGTGTTCACTCTCTTCGCATATTTTTCATGTGAGAGTAGCCTTCCTTATGACTCCAGCAAGCTAGGAAGACCCCTGTTTTGCAATGCCATGAACCTGTCCTGGAATTTGTTGATATATGCCTGCATATCCTGGGTTCTTCTTTCCAGGGTCTGAACCAGGTTTCTTAATGTTAGGACTCTTTTGATCATTGAGATGGTCTCAGTCCTGTTACTAATTCCCATTTTGATGAGCTGGGAGCTTGTCCTGTAATTCAGCACATTTATCATTTTAGTGGCAATCTCAGGCATATTGCCTAGAGATTCCCTTGCCCGTTGGATCTCTCTGTGTGCTTTTCCAATGAGCGTTATTTGCTCATGGATGGCCTCAATGTACTCCCACTAGTCTGTGATGGACTGGCCAATATTGGCCCATAGGATCCTCTTGAGTTCAGATGTCACCTTGTCTAGTGTGAGCTCCTTTTCTAGCTCAGTTATTCTCTTCTTGAGAGCCTTTACCTCCCTTTCTCTTTCAGCCACATTCTTCTTGGACTTGTCATATTTCTCATTGATTTTAGCCAGAGTGTCTTTGGCCTAATTTAACTCTGACATTTGAGCCTCCAAGGCTTGAATCTCATTCCTCAGCTTCTGCATGTCAAGGCTTTCAGCCTGCTCTGTTGTTGGTGCTGAAGTGGACGGTGCTGCCTGTTGTGTCTCCTGACTGGGAGGGGCAGTGGTTTGAGGAGCTTCCTCCAGATTAATTGTTTCTGGAGGAGGTTGTGAAGTTTGGCCTGCCTCCTTTAAGTGTAATTCTGCCTGAAGGGTAGCCTGTGGAGCTTTGTGATTTGTGCATATGTCAGCATCTTAGCTCCTTGGTTTATCAGATCCAATAAAGACAAGGGAACCAATTTCTTCTGAGTCTTGAACTGCAGTATCTCTCTAATGGCCTCAGGGTTCATGTAGAATACAACTGAGCCTGAAGGGTCAAGCACAGCTCTTTGAGTGGGATCATAGCATACAGCACACAGATGGATCAGGTCAAGGAATTGGTTGACCTGAGGGAGCCCGAAAATTGGGAGGAAGGAATCCCAAATGCCCAATATTTTTGTCCCATCCACATGTTTGGCCTTAAGCTCATTTAGCAGGTGGAGGTGGAACTTGCTGTGTGTTAAAGAGTCCTCTGAGATTTGGTAATCCAGGTCTGCTAAATCCTGCCACTCCAGCTCTCTCTGAGGGGCATTCAAAGGGGCAACATTGAGGGCTACAGGTGCAATTGGAGTCTTCATGGTTACTTAGACTCTGTTTTGTATGTAGATTGATGTTACTTAGACTGGGCAACAGAAAAAGAGCACTGCCTGAGTGAAGAGGTGAATTTGAAAAATGGAGGATGTCAGGGTAGGCTTGCAGCAATTGAAATACCGCCCACAGTTACTTGAGAAGGTGAATAGTTGTCTTCGGCAGAGCCTCTTTAACAATTGGGTGCAGGTACCAGGTTCTCTATTCACAACTGCGCGAACAGAATGCAGGTTTTTAACGAGAATTTTGTTTAAAACAGGTTCTGTTATTGAATTTTGACCGTTCAATTTTTAAATGGGAGCTTGGTGCAGGGTGTTGCCCGATGAATTTTGCGTCTTTTAGTGCCTTCAATGAGTTTTTAGTTATTACAGACAAAAACCAGGCTTAGAGAAGACTTGCAGGGATAAATAGCTGGTAAATCGATGGTCCGGGTCACGAATGCAGGTGGGTAGGCGCGCCGAAGGTCTCCAGGTCAATTTGAGCAGGTTGGTGCAATTGGTCGTAAAATGCATGCAGAGGGCGCAACAACAGTTTTTGCAAAAAGTGCAAAAAGAACGCGAAAATTGACAAAATATGGCTTTTTTGGGACATTCGCGCCTTTTTCGGGTGAGATCAGCATGACTTCATCATGTGGGTCAGGGTCGGATGACGTCAGCATGACATCATCAGGTGACGTGGCGGCCTATGAGTGGTCCATGGGGTTGGTGAGGTGGCGGCCAGGTGGAGCAATGGCGGACGGAGGTTGTGGACGCGGCGATGACGCAGGCAGTGACGCGGCGCTGACGCAGGCAGGCAGATTGGCAAAAAACCGGAAACCATGGTGGTATCGTATCGCACCGCTTTTGATATGGAAAGGAATCTGTCAGAGGGGGCTCCGATACGATTTGGGGGTGATGCGTGGACTCGGCCCGACGTCAGCCTCTGACAGATATCGGACAATATCCTTCGGACGTCGGGGCCAGTCCGATATCCGCGTCAACCGTCGGATGAAAAGTGCTTGATCGGACGGTCGACGGGCCAATGACTTGCACGGATGATACGGCGTCGGGCGGACAATAAACTATTATTTTCCTTGGGATTTGCACCCGGCGGGACCCTTCGAAATATCAATGAATTTCATGGTTTTTCCAATGTTTTTCTTTATTAAACCACGCATAGCCGAACAACTTTAGGACAAGGCGGAAAACTAAGGTTTGTCAATCGTATTTTTGCAAATTTGGCGCATGGCTTTAAGAACTTAGGCTAAGTGGGTTTTTTATGCAATTTCATATAAAAGCGCAAAATGGGTTCCGACCTTAGGATAAGGGGGACAAAGTGGGTTTTTCCATATATTTTGCATTTTGAGTGGGTCTAGGGGTGAAAAAGGGTTTTTTCAAGGTTCTTTAGGAAAAATGAAAGGTTGGCTAAGTAGATGAGTTTCTGAAGATGAAAAAGAGGTTAGGCTTGGTTCTCAAACTGACCAGATGTCAATTTGATTCCCTGGTAGTGAATCATATGGCTATAATGCCAAGGAGGGGATATTTATAGAACGCTTAGGGTTTATACACCATGGTGTTATAATAGTAGGGAAAGGGTAACATAGGGAGTTAGATAATAAAAGTTAGAGGTTAATATGGAGGGAGAAAGTGAATGAGGAGTGATATTACTAAGTTTTCTTGAAAACAACTTAGTTTAGGGAGTAGATCAAAATGAAAAGAATTTTGCACAAGAAATGTGGCTCTTAGGAATCAAGAACCAACATAAAACCTTGAATTTCTTCCATAAACACAACCGGTGAAGGGATGTTAGTAATGAGTGATGAATCAGGAAAAAAGGGAAGTTAGACATGCTCCATTATGTTGTTTTCCTTGTATTGATCAGCAAAATTCAGCTTGGGAGGAACACCACTTCTGCAACCACATCTACCTACCCAACTATTTGCCTAGTATTTTTTGTTTCTTCTTGGAGGGTGCACTTGGACTTGCAAACCCTTATGTGCCTTTTCTTTTTCATTGGCTTTTTCCTTTGATTTCATATCTAGCACTACCCTTATGTCTTCCAAGGCCCCAGATTAAGTAGTTGGGAACCTTAGCTTCTCTGCCTGGCTACTGATCTGCCAAGATTAAATAGTTTGGACAGACTTCTTTCTCTATTCTACAACAGAAAATTGAAACATGGCATGATCCAGATTAGACTGTTGGACCATCCATCAAAATTTAATAGACATGAAGGCATGTACACACCCTGCCTTTCCTTGGAAATATGGGATCTTTGTATCAGCAAAGCAGAGCATATTTGGCATTTGAGTTTGCCAATCATGAAATATGAAACCTATTGTTATAGGTATCCAACAGTGGCTCCACATGGGGATGGTTTTTCTTCTTGAAAGACCAAGAACAGCAGGTCAGTATGCCTTGGCCCTTTAGCTACTGCTTTCAAAACTTGGAGTTTTTCACCCTTGAACCCTCAAAATGTAGACTGACCTATTTATAATACTTGCTGCAGTCCAGCCTTTTCCTGCCTCTGCAAGATTCTTGAAATCAATTTATTCACATACTTGGAGAAAACACTATATATAGTAAATTATGTACAAGGGCAGCCATACTGCATTTACGGAAGGTAGTCAAAATAGTGCTTCAGCATTCTGCCATTGACAAGACCTTCATCCAAATCAGGTTTATCAAGATTTTCAAGAAAGTAGGTGTTATTTCCTTGTACTGCTTGGATGAGAAACGGTCCTCTCCAAAGGGAATCAAACTTTCCATGCTTTCCTTTGTTTTCTCTCCTTGAATCCCACTTGAGAACTTTGTCACCCATGTTAAAATCCTCAGCCTTGGTCCTTCTATCAAAAGCTTTTTTGAGCTTCTCTTGTAAGATCTGAACTCTGTTGTAAACTTGGTCCCTGGTTTGCTGCAAGCATATAATCTGATTCACCCTCCTTTGCATATCATTGGGCTCAGCTTGACTTTCTTGGAGTAGCTTCATAACAGGGATCCCTAGTGATGAGGAAAATTTGGCTTCTAATCCATAGACTAACTCATATGGGCTGACCCCAATTGATCTTTTGGTTGTTAATCTCTCTGCCCATAAGGCATTGATAAGTTTCTTGTGCCAATTCTTTTTGTTCTCTTCCAACGCCTTCTTTATCATATTTACCAGGCTTTTGTTTGATGATTCTGCCAGACCATTTCCTTGGGGATAATATACAGTAGAATGGCCAAAAGTAATGTGGAATTTGTGACAGAAATTGACCATCTTTTTGGATCTGAAAGCAACAGCATTGTCTGTTATTATTTTATCAGGGCATCCAAATCTGGCAAGGATATTGGTCTCAAGAAACTGGATGATAGTGGAATCATTTGCTTGCCTGCATGGAATTGCTTCAATCCACTTTGTGAAGTAGTTTGTAGCTGTTAGAATCCACCTATGTTGGCCTGAAGATGAGGGATTAATTTCTCCAATGAAATCCAAGCCCCATTGCTGAAATGGTCTCTCTATTGCAATAGGCCTTAGGGGTAGAGGGAGTAATTGTCTCTTTCCTTCAAACACTTGACATTTATGGCATGCAGTAGTGAATCTCTTGACATCAGAGAAAATAGTAGGCCAACAATATCCAGCTCTCAGTATTTTATCCACAGTGGACTTCCAATATAGATGCCCACCGCAATCACCTGCATGAAATTCTTCCATGATCTTATTAGCTTCATTTTCAATTAAACAGTTTAATAAGATACCCTCATGGTTTTTCCAAAACATATTTCCTTCCATGACACAGAATTTCAAAGCTTTCATTTTTAAGAACCTACATTTAGTTCTGGACAGTCCTGGGGGAGCACACAGGTTTTGTAACACATAACAAATATCAGAATACCAGGGGGATTGTTCAAAGGCTACATTGATCTTTGGAGTCGCCAGCTCCGGTTCACTATCCAGTTGGTTGATGTCCAAGGCTTGGAAATTTGTTTCAGACATTAATTTGGCCAAGCCCTGCCCTTCTATAAGTTTTGTAGGTTTTATTTCAATATGAAATTCTAGAATGTTTGCAATCCATTTTCCTCTTCTACCCTCTAAGTTCTCTTGAGTAAGTATATCTTTGACAATTGGGCTTGGTACATAGGCTATTACATGGGAGTATAGGATGTAAATCCTAAAGTCTTTGATAGCTTTGACCAAAGCATATGCTTGTTTTTCCATGATCTGGTACTTGAGGGGTGCATCTCTGAGAGCTTTACTAAAGAAAGCAATGGGTTTCTCATTTCCTTGGTGATCTTTCTGTAGTAAGACTGGAGCAATTGTGTGTTGGGAAGCAAAGGAAAATATGATGAACTCTCTATCAAACTAAGGATTGGTTAGGACTAGAGTTTGAGTGAGGGAAACCTTGATGCTTTCAAAAGCTTGGCTGGCCTCTACTGTCCACTTCACCTTTGAATCCTTTTTAAGCATGTTGCTAAGCAGTCTGCTTAGTTCAGCCAAGTTTGGGATAAATCTCCTTAGAAAATTGATTTCCCCCAAAAAGACTTGCAATTCCTTTATATTTCTTGGATGAGGCATTTGTAAGATGGCTTGGATTCTGTCTGGATCAATTCTGATGCCATATTTGGAGATAATGTGACCCAACAGTTTACCTTCCTCCAGACCAAACAAGGATTTCTTAGGATTTAAGGAAATTCCATATTTCCTGCAAGTTGTGAATATCTGCCTTAGATGTTTTAAGTGGTCTTGGTCAGATTTGGAGAAAGGTGTAAGATCATCTAGATAAATGACAAGAAAGTCATGAATCTCTTTAGCAAAAGCAATGTCCATTGCTCTTTGGAATGTAGCCCCTGCATTCTTTAAGCCAAAAGGCATTTTAACATATTTAAAGGTTCCCCATGGGGTTGTAAATGCAGTTTTGTCCTGATCATCAGGATGAACTAGGATCTGGTTAAAACCTGAGAACCCATCAAGCAAGGAAATCCTTAAGGCCCCCACTACTCTCTGCAGGATGTGATCCATCTTGGGTAAGGGGTAATTGTCTTTTAAGGATACTTGGTTGAGGTTTCTTAAATCAACACAGAGCCTTATCTCACCAGTTTTCTTCCTTGTGCGGACTAAATTTGAAACCCAATCAGAGAATCTAATTGGTGCTATAATGCCTGCTTTAAACATTTTTTGTACCTCTTGTTCCATCACTGGGAGGAGCATAGGATTGATTCTCCTCAATTTTTGTTTAAAGGGCTTCTGATTTGGCTTGAGAGGGATAGTGTGTTGTATTATAGAGGAGTCATAGGATTTTAGATCCTCATAACTCTATGCAAACACATCTTGAAACTCCTTAAATAGGTCAATGTATTTAGGCTTCTGGTGAGGAGGTAATGCAGTAGATAGTTTGATGATTTTGGGTTTTTCAACCGTCCCAATGTTATGCTCTTCTATGGTAGTGTTGAGGGGCTGCAATTTTGGTTTGTTGGGAACATCATTGGAGTAAAAAATGTCTTCCAAAGGAGCTAAGCCTATTGGAAGAAAATTATCCTTTAATTGTATCACCTCAGTTTCATAATCAGCTATCTCCTCATATTTAGCTTGTTAGATTTCTTGTATGTTGTGTTTGTTGAAGATTGTAGGATGTAGCATTTGATTAGCTGTTTTGGGTGATATTGCTTGGTTATTGTGTTTACCATGTATTTGTGGTTGATTTTCTGTCTCAAGTATTTGTGACTGACTTGCTGTCTCAAGTCTTTGTGATTGACTTGCTGTCTCAGTGTCTATGTTTAGACCTGAAAACTCTTCCTGTAAAGTCAGAAATTTGTTTATTTGTATGTCATCATCAAACACCTGCCAGTCCTTAACATTGTTTGGGACAGATGGTCTGTGTTTTACTTCGGCTGTGAAACAGTGATGGGGCTCAAAAGGCAACTTACAGGTACTTGAAAATGTGGCTAAACTATGAGCATGAAGGTTATGAGCCCTAGGAATTTTGGTAATCTGGAATTCAGTGAAGGACTCTAGTAGCTCAGTGGCAGCAGACCTATAAGACCTCAGTCTTTTGTCATTGGTAACAAAATTGCCTTTCACTTGTTGGATAACTAGGTCTGACTCTCCTAAGATTGACACTTTCATGGCTTGTAGGGATTGTATTAACTTGAGGCCTAGTAGGAGAGCTTCATACTCAGCCATGTTGTTAGTGCACTTGAAGTTTAGTCTATAGGCTCTGCCTTCTACATGGCTATTTTGTTTATTATGTATCCAAACTCCAGCTCCTGCCCCTAATTTGTTAACTGATCCATCAAATTCTAGGAACCATAGGATCTCTTGTTCTAGGGGAGGTTGAATAATATCTCTGTGGTCCGGACTTGTGAGTTGAAGTTTAGGTCCTTCATTTAGTTTGACTTCTAGGGCAGTCTTCCCATTTGGTGGGATCAACTTTGTTTTTAGAACAACAGTTTGATGATTAAGGTCCTGATCTTTTTTGAGTGTCTGGTTTTCCTCATCATATGGTTTGTCCTCTTGCACATTCTTCTCTTTTGACTCAACCAATGTTTCTATGTCAGGATTTCCTTCATCGATATGCTGATCTATTTTGATTGTGTTTTCTTCATTGTTTTTGTGACCTGTATTGTCATTGAACAAAATATATGAGTCTATGTCAGAATGGACAGCATATATGGGGATGTTTTGAGGCTTCTCTGCAGTGCTGACCATGTATTTCATGAGTGACTCTCTATATAATCTCTTGGGTTGACCAAAGACTGTGATCGTAGCGTATGACATGTCCAATTGAAGGGACCCTTGAAGTTTAGCCCCCCATGATATTGATAATAACATCCCATACTTGGGTGGGATATCAGCAACAACAACATCCATCAAGATTGTTTTATTTGGGTATTGGACCAGGGATACACACAAGTCCTTTATCAGGCCTAGACACTTCACTTGGCTGGAATCAAATGAGAATAGATCCTTATATGGCCTAGTAATATCTAAATTCATCCTTTCCATGACTGATTTTGGCATCAGGTTATGAGAGGCACCTGAGTCAAACATTGCATTGTGTAATATCTTGTCATGGATATGCAAGCTAACATAAAATGGTAATATCCCTCTGCCTGCTGTTTTCCCATCAACCTCTGGACCAAACAGCAATTCTGGGGTGTCATCCAACACATTGACATTGTCTTTGCTTTGAGTGAGTTGGAGGGACTTCTCAATCTGTTGGTTATAGATGTCATGCTTGGCTAGCTCTGCAAGAGGAATGGCTATTTTTAGTTTGCCAATTTCAGCTTCCAAGTCAAAGGGTTTCTCAGATTGGACCTTAGTGTTGTGGGTGACCCCCTTTTCTTTGTTTAGTAAGGTTTCTTCTTGACCCTTGTATTGATCTTGGGGCTTGTGTTTTTCATTCACCTCTTGAGGCTGTTTGCTTGATTTAGGTTGTACAGATGATGCAGCTAGTGGCTTCTGTGTTTGTTCAGTAACTTCTTCAATAGTTACTTCCTTTGTGAGTGAATCAGTTGTATTCACTGGTTTTGTTACTATGACACTCTTGGGCTGCAGTCTATCCTTGGTTTTTTCAGGCTGTGTTATGTTTACAGTCCTACTTCTTAGTTTGTATTGTTTATGGACTTCATAAACAACTGTGTCATAGCCTTGTTTGAAATCAAATGACTCACCTGACTTGGTTTGGAATTGTTTAATGTCATCCTCTTCATGATCTTCTTGACTTAGGAAGACTTGGTGCTCATCATCAAGGCCCATTAGGTGGATATGGGTATCATCCACTTGCTGATCTGATGTGGATGTTTCAGCATAATTTTCCTGAAATGGAGGTCTTATTTCTGGATCAGTATTGGCTTTGCCGACATTAGGGTTTTGATTTCTCCTAAAGTTTGGATTCCTGTTAGAGTTATTTGGTGGTGCCTCCCATGAAGACTTCCTCTCCACAGATTCCACTCTGTCACCCAACCTCTTCATACCAGAGATTATTGCATCCAATTTCTGGTCAAAGGCTGAGGTTCCTCTTTAAAGCAACTCTTTTTTCTGAATCTAGCCCTATTCCTCTTAGCAATAGGGTTTGCCTGAACTGTACAGCAACCTTTTTGTGCTTTTCAAGGGTTTGAGGGGGCTCTTTCTTTCAATTGATAAGCCATATCAGGGTCAAATCCATCAGGGAATTTGTATAAGGCCAAATCAGGAGGAGGTCTTAAGTTTTGGGGTATTGCATTATATACATTATTGAATCTGGCACAGTACTCCAGAACTGTCTCTTGAGGACTTCTTTTAATCATGTCATATTCACCAAGTATATGTAAGGGATCCTTATTTTTCTCCCATCTGTTGGTGAAGGCTTGGTAAAGCTCATCATGGGTTCTGATGGTATTTGCAGGAAGTGACCTGAACCAAGTTTGAACATCACTTGTTAAGCTTCGGACAAAAATTCTCATCCTCACACTCTCATCATCTATTTCATAGTTCTCAAAATGATCCTACATTGTCTTAGCATGTTGAATAGCAGAGTAAGGGCCAGTAGAGTCAAAATATGAGATTTTGGCTTGGTAATCCTGAGGTAAAGCCACAAGATTGGCAGGTAATTGTAGAGGTGCATATCTCATAACCATATTCACAAGGTTTGGGGGATTGACAGGGACAATTGGGACAGAAGGAACAATAGGTACCACAGGGGTAACAGGTATAGCAGAACCTAGAATGTTGGTTAAGGGAATATGTGTGGGGGATGAGGATGCGGGAGGAGGACTTTGGGATGTAGATGGAGAACTAGGGGAATTAGGGGTGGACCGAAAAAGAAATTTGATTGGAGTGGAGATGGGGTTGGGGTGAACTGTCTCTGGACTGAGGTCAGCAAGATTGTCTGGCCCTTGCTGCTTCTTGATAATTTTGGGGATTGTATTAGGATTTTCAAAGGCAGTAGGAGGGTTTGGGTCAGGATTTTCCCTAGTGTACCGAAGATTCTTTTTGGGAGCCAGCTTCTGAACTAGTCTTTTTGAGTTTTTAGGAAAATTTTGTATAGCAAGGACTGGATAGGATTTTGAAAGGCTCTATGTATCTCCAAATGAGTGTAAAGATTACCTGAATCAACTCTTCCTTGAGGCTGTAAGTGTTGGTACAGAGACAGCTTTGAAGGCTTCTTGACTGATATTCAGATTTTAAGTGTAATTTTTAGCAGACATATAGTATTTTCTAAATCCTGAAGAGGTCCCTAGTGAGTCGCCATTTATGTTAACACTCAGGTTGTTCCCTATGACTCCCAAGGGAATACGGCCGAGGTAACTAATAACCAATCTTTGGATTACAGCTTCTAGCCCAGCTGTAATCAGAGAGGGCTCTCTCTTTAAGGTTTGTCTCTGTTCTATTGATTTTTTAGGCTAGTTATGAAGTGAAGGTTTCTTTGATTTATGTTTGGTTGGGAAGATGTCATTCTGAAACTTTAAAATTGTAGTTCTGCAGGTGAAATTAATCCATTGGGTAATGGAGTCTGTGGCTGTTGGTTATTTGAAATCTTGAGTTTGATGCAACTAGAGTTACAGGGCCATTTAGATACTTCATGAAACAAATTTTAAATTGTGATTATGGAGTGTAAACAACCAGTGAAAAGTAGTTAAGAATTTTTCACTAAGATGGGATGTGAGAAAGGGATGTATTCCTCAGGAGCAAACTTGAATTCTTGAAATAATAAATCACTGTGATGATATAGTGTGAAAGGTAGCAATTAAGAATTACACTTCCATTACCATAACTGAAGAAAATACATTTAAAATAGCTTAGATTGAGTTCAGGGTAATCTGTGATTAAGTCCTGAACTATTCTTTTTCCTTGCTATTAACAGTTCAAACATGGAAACATGAAACATATATGAAAGATCAACAAACATATAACGAAGAGGTACAAGGGAAACTTATTGAGTCATGAGATATGCAGGAATCCTGCAACTTTCAGCCAAGCACCAGAAAAGATCAAATAACACAAAGCTTTGGAAATTCCATCATCCTTTGTATTAGTTCTCTGATAATTACAGTAGAAGAGGAGCAGAATAGATATGAAAAAGATTTCTTACATCCAATGTCCAACCCCTGCTCACAAATGCGAGGGGGAATATATAGCAGTCTTATACAAAATATCTCAGGCATTGAGTCATCTGAGAGAGAAAATATCTTCTTTAACTCGTATAGAGATTGCAGATGAAAAGTTATTACAATCTTTAATGAACTTTAAAGGCTCTTAACTCCTGTCAAAACAATTTTGACCTTTGGAGCTCACGGAGTCGGTTGAGCGCTTTGTTATAATTGTTGAACGACGTGTCTATGCAGCTGTGTTTTCCTGTAGTTTCTCGGCCCTGTCACCTGTGACTGCTCGTGCTGCTGTGCTGGCCGAATACTTGTGCTGAGTTGGCTCAGCCTCTTTCTGCATACCTGCTGATGTGTCTTTATCTTCCTGTGTATGAAAATTTAAATATTTTCAAAAAGTAATAACATAATTACTGACTTTGATTTAACAGTAATTGTATCAAATTTTCCCACACATCCAGTGTAGGCAATTGACGCCTCAAAATTGACCCCATGGTCTCATCGGCCTCTGTATACTTGTAAAAATGGGGAGGCTCATCAAACAAATGTGTGATTTCATTCATAATAAAAAATAAACTTTCTACCTTGTTGAAGAGGGTCTGCCCTGTTATTGGTCCTGTTTCTGTTGATGAACTAGCTGCCTCTGAAATCTGATTTCCTGCAAAAGTGTTCACTCTCTTAGCATATTTCTCATGTGAGAGGAACTTCCCTGATGGCTCCAGCAGGCTAGGCAGACCCCTATTTTGCAATGCCATAAACCTGTTATGAAATTTGTTGATGTCTGCTTGCATATCCTGGGTTCTTCTTTCCAGGGTCTGAATCAGGTTTCTCAATGTCAGTACCCTTTTTACCAGTGAGATATTCTCTGTCCTGTTTCCAATTTCCATTTTGATGAGCTGGGAGCTTGTTCTGTAGTTTAGCACATTTATCATTCTAGTGGCAATCTCAGGCATACTGCCTAGAGATGCCCTTGCCCTTTGTATCTCTTTGTGTGCTTTTCCAATGAGCGTTATTTGCTCATGGATGGCCTCAATATACTCCCACTGATCTGTGATGGACTGGCCAATGTTGCCCCACACGACCCTTTTGAGCTCAGATGTGACCTTGTCTAGTGTGAGCTCTTTTTCTAGCTCAGTTATCCTTTTCTTGAGGGCCTTTACCTCCCTCTCTCTTTCAGCCACATTTTTCTTGGACTTGTCATATTTTTCATTGATTTTTGCCAGACTATCCTTGGCTTGATTTAGCTCAGACATCTGAGACTCCAAGACTTGAATTTCATTCCTCAGCTTTTGCATGTCTAGGCTTTCAGCTTGCTCTGTTGTTGGTGCTGAGGTGGATGGTGCTGCCTGCTGTACCTGCTGGCTGGGAGGGGCATTGGTTTGAGAGATTTCCTCAAGATTTATTGTTTGTGGAGGAGTTTCTGAGGTTTGCCCTGCCTCCTTTTGATGTATCGCTGCTTGCAGGGTAGCCTCTGATTCCTGCACCTTTTCTTGAGTATGAATGAGCTCTTTGTATAATGTCATGAGCATAGCAGCTTCATCCTTCTCTTGCTTGAGCTGGGCAACCTCTTTTGTTTGAGGGTGAAGAGTTGCTGGGATTTTTAACATCTTTCTCAATGCTGCCATATCAGCATCCCTCAGCTTCAGGATTTCTTGCACTGCCTTAACATCTTTAGGATCATGCCCAAGCTCTATTATAATTTCCTCCAGAGCTTTGATCCTATTGTCCTTAGCTTGAGAGGAAGCCCTTTCCAGCTCAAGCTGTGCAGCGGTGTTATTTAGGCTATTTTGCAGCCTATAGTTCACTAGGGTTTTGTCTGCCAATGTGGCATAGACCATCTCACCCGTTTGTTTGTGCAGCTCTATTTGATCCATTGGGTGGATGTCTTTTGACAGGACCTCCAGGTTGGTCCTGATATAATGTGCAGCTGATTGTGGTTGCTACATTGTTGGTGTAAAATGGCTCATGATCATTTTTCCTTCATGTGCATCATATGCAGACATGAGCCTTTGCTGGTTCGTAGGAGCCATTTTCAATAGGTGATTATATAGTTGCAGCTTTAATGGTTCATTTATGCTTTTGATGTCTTTAAACTACTGCTTAATGCTTTTCTCACCTTCCCTCCTTTGACCTGAGGAGCTCACTTCTCCTACTGCTACCCTGTCTTGCTCTTGTTGGAAGGAGCTGGCTGAGGCCTCCATGCTAGGCAGGCCTGTACCTGAAGGTTTCCCTATTGGCATTTCCTCTTCAGAGAAAGGATTTAGCCTTTGCCTTTTCTCCCCTTGGTTTGGTGTTGCAGTAAGGGGAGTTTCTCTGTCTCTTTTTCTGTTTACGTCCTCCCTTTGAGGGGTTTGGAGGACGGAGGAGTCAATCCTTGAATCTTGCCTTGGGGGTGCCATTTGTGCTGGCTACTGCTGTGTGGCCATTGGGGCCTCTGATGTCTGTTCCCCCTGTACCTGTTTCTCTTTTTGCTGCTGTACCTGTTGGGGTGGCTGCACCTGTCCCTCCTGTGCCTGTTGCTCTTCCATGTCCTTCTCCTTGCCTTTGCTCTGAGGTTGGCTTGTGGTTTGGACTGTCTCTTGATGTGCTGTAGATGATGAGGCAGGTGCTCCTGCTTGAGGCTTTAGCAGAGCGAATACCTGTGGAGGAGGTTCCAAGTCAGCCAATTTCAGAAGATGCCTTCTAGCTCTTTCATTCAGTTCTTCTTGTGTGACCGGTTCCTCTAGTGTGCCCCTTTTCCATTTTGGCTGGTTGGCAAATTTTTCAATGTGGGGCAAACTCACATGGTCATAGCTAGAGAGCTTATATTTTAGCCTTCTGAATGATAGGGAATGATTAGGGTCATAGGGTTTACAAAGGAATCTGGTTTTCAGGCCAAGGCATTCTAGCTTTCTATCAGCTTCTTTCCAGCCTTCCCTTTTGTTCAAGACAAGGTGGCCCAATTGATTTTTCACCTTTAGCTATGCCTTCTTGCCCTTGCCTACAAAGTGTACCATATCAGCATTCCCAAATTGCCTGAAATATTCAAGGGCAAATAATCTCATAGGCACATACTTGGGCAATCTGTATGGGGGTAACTCACACCCATATATTCTGATTACGGTGTAGTGTTGGTAAAAGTACCAATCCCCTATGCTGTACACCTTGGATAAATGCAGGATCCTCTGCATCTCATCAGTCAGTCTTGGAGGAGGCGAGCTTAGGAATAAAGACATGGCTGGGTGGATGAAGAGGTCTATGAACTCATAGTAGGTATATGGAGAGTAGGTCCTGTTATGAAACACTGAGGTCCAGTACACCACTGACCTTGGATTGCCTTCTGCATCTGTTCTCTTAATATCAAAGGAGAACTTCTCATGTTGATAATACAGGATGAGGTGG
>APFE030943420.1:2766-14260 GCA_000404065.3 Pinus taeda | reverse complement strand
TCAGTCAGTCTTGGAGGAGGCGAGCTTAGGAATAAAGACATGGCTGGGTGGATGAAGAGGTCTATGAACTCATAGTAGATATATGGAGTGTAGGTCCTACTATGAAACACTGAGGTCCAGTACACTACTGACCTTGGATTGCCTTCTACATCTGTTCTCTTAACAACGAAGGAGAACTTCTCATGTTGATAATATAGAATGAGGTGGCAGATGTAGGAGGTGTATCTGAACACCTTCTCTTTTGACAGGTTCAAGAACTACTCAAGCATCTTATCTGAAATGTATGTGGCATACTCATAATAGATTGGACTCTTGCCAGGGGAAAACATAGTCATCATTACTAGTACAGTTTCATCAACAAATTCAACTGATTTGTACCCCAAGATGGAACTGATCATGTCTGCAAGATCTACACCTAGTTGATTGAGGTAGCCATAAAAAATAGGAGGGTACAACACAGTGTCAGAGTCTTTAATGAACAATTGGTTGAGCTTTATGATTTGTGCATCTGTTAGCATCTTAGCTCCTTGGTTGATCAAATCCAATAGAGACAAGGGGGCCGATTTCTTCTGAGTCTTGAACTGTAGCATTTCTCTAATGGCCTCAGGGGTTATGTAGAATACCACTGAGCCTAAAGGGTCAAAAATAGCTCTTTGCATGGGGTCATAGCAGACAGCACACAGATGAATCAGGTCAAGGAAGTGGTTGACCTGAGGGAGCCTGAAAATTGGGAGGAAGGAATCCCAAATGCCTAGTATGTCTGTCCCATCCTTATGTTTGGCCTTGAGCTCATTCAGCAGGTGGAGGTGGAACTTGCTTTTTGATGAGGAGTCCTCTGAGATTTGGTAGTCCAAGTCTGCCAAATCCTGCCACTCTAATTCTCTCTAGGGGGCATTTAGGGGAGCAACATTGAGGGCAACTGGTGCAACTGGAGTCTCCATGGTTACTTGGATTCTGCTTTGTAAATAAACTGTTGTTTCTTAGATTGGGCAATAGTAAAGAGCACTGCCAGAGTAAAGAGGTAAAATTGAAAAATGCATGGTAACAGGGCAAGTCTGCAGCAATTGAAATACTGTTTCAGTTATTTGAGAAGGAAAATATTAGTCTTTAACAAACCTTTCTCAACAATTGAGTGCAGGTTCCGGGTTTTAGTTCACGACTGCGCGAACGAACAATGTAGGTTTTTCACTGAAATTTCAGTCCAAATGGGCTCGGCTGATGAATTTCGACCGTTAACTTTTCAAGAGGGAGCTGGGTGTAGGTAATTTTCTGGTGAATTATGCGTTTTCTGTGCTCAAAGTGATTTTTTGCTATTACAGAGAAAAACCAGGTTTTAGAGAAGTTTGCACGGACAAATACCTGGTAAATCGATGGTCTGGGTTGGAAAAGCAGGTGGGTAGGCACGCTGAAGATATCCTGGTTGTTTCGAGCAGGTTGGTGAAGTTTTGGTCGTAAAACGCATGCAGAGGGCGCAGCAATGTTTTTTGCAAAAAGTGCAAAAAACGCGCAAAAATTGACAAAATATGGCTTTTTTCGGGTCATTGGCGCCTTTTTTAAATGACGTCAGCATGACGTCACTAGGTGGGTCAGAGTGGGGTGACGTGGCGGCCTGTGAGTGGTCCACGGGGGTGGTGAGATGGCAGACAGGTGGACCAGTGGTGGGTGGGGCGTGCGGTCGTGTTGATGACGCAGGCAGCTAGGCAGCGCTGACGTTGGCAGACAGGTGGCGCAATATCGGGCCACCTCCTATACGGCGAGGAATCTGTCAGAGGGGGCTCTGATGGAATTTGGAGGTGACGCGTGGACCCAGCGTGACATCAGCATCTGACAGATATCAGACGATATCTATCGGACGTCGGAGCCGATCCAAAATTCGCGTCGAACGTTGGATTTAAAAGGCTTGATCGGACGGTCGACAGGCCCTTGAGTCGCACGTATGATACAGCATCGGGCGGGGATTAAATAATGTTTTCCGTGGTATTTGCGCCCGGTGGGACCCTTAGGAAATTCAATGAATTAAAATGGTTTTCAATGTATTTCTTTGTTAACTCATATATAGCCACAAACTTTGGGAAAAAGGGCGGAAACTATGGTTTATAAATGATTTTTTCGCAAAATCGCTTAGGGTATCAAAAACTGAGGATAAGCGGGTTTTTAATGAAATTTTCATGCAAAAGCGCAAATGGGTCCCGACCTTAGGATAAGGCGGAGAAAGTGGGCTTTAGCATATATTTTGCTTTTGAGCGTGTATAAGGGTGCAAAAAGGTTTTTTAAGGGTTTTTAGGCAAAGTGAAGGATTGAATGGGCCAATGACTTCTGGGGAGATAAGAGGTTAGGCTTGGGTTCTTGAGCTTAACCAGGTGTTAATTCAATTCCCTAGTAGTGAACCATATGGCTATAATGCCAAGAAGGGGGTATTTATACAATGCTTAGGATTTATACACCATGGTGTTATAATAGTAGGGAAAGGGAAACATAGGGAGCTAGATAATAAAGGTTAGAGGTTAATATGGAGGGAGAAGGTGAATGAAGAGTGATATTACTAAGTTTTCTTGAAAACAACTTAGTTTAAAGAGTAGATCAAAATGAAAAGAACTTTGCACAAGAAATGTGGCTTTTAAAGGCCATAGGGACCAACATAAAACCTTGAATCTCTCTTATAAACACACCTTGTGAAGGGAGGTTAGTAATGAGTTATGAATCAGGAAAAAGGGAAGTTAGACATGCTTCACTATGTTGTTTTCCTTGTATTTGATTAGCAAAATTCAGCTTGGAAGGAACACCACTTCTGCAACCCCATCTACCTACCCAACTATTTTGCCTAGCATTTTTTGTTTCTTCTTGGAGGTTGCACTTGGACTTGCAGACCCTTTATGTGCCTTTTCTTTTCCATTGGCTTTTTCCTTTGATTTCCTATCTAGCACTACCCTTATTTCTTCCAAGGCCCCAGATTAAGCAGTTGGGAACCTTAGTTTCTCTGCCTAACTACTGATCTGCCAAGATTAAACAGTTTGGACAGATTTCTTTCTCTATTCTACAACGGAAAATTGAAACATGCCATGGTCCAGATTAGGCTGTTGGACCATCCATCAAAAGTTTAATAGACATGAAGGCATGTACACACCTTGCCTTTCCTTGGAAATATGGGATCTTTGAATCAACAAAGCAGAGCATATTTGGCATTTGAATTTGCCAATCATGAAATATGAAACCTATTGGTATAGGTATCCAACAGGTTGTAGCTGCTAGAACATTTGAGACACACTAGTAGAAATGTAGCTCTTTGTATGGACCTTGTCTCGTATAAAGTGAGTCTAACTCTTTTAAAAGTATTGTTTATTTCTTTTATTATCATAACTTCTTCACTATATTGAATTAAAGATGTAGTCCATGTCATTCTCTTTATTGGCCCCACATATACCATGCTAAGTTGATTGAGTTGTTTTGATTGGAGATGAGGAGTATATAAATGCATAAGTTATATAGATTTCGACAGTTTTAGTTTCATCTCTGGCGTTGTTCCATTTCCAGTAGGCCTAGACAATACCTTGGCTAAGTCACTTTAGGAACATGAGCGTTGCTCTACTGCTAACGAGCCTAAAAAGTACCCCGACGAAGTTACTTGCCTCACCTATGTGCACATGAAGCCTTTCTCTTCTTTCGCCTTTATTTTATTTTTTTCATTTCATTTTGCTCTTATTTTTTCATGAGGTAGAAGAGGGATCCTAACTTATTGAGAGAAGAATAGGTTGTCCCTTTGGATAAGGATGTTTATATATACCTCTCACATACTTGTTAAGGTTTTCCCCCTCTCCTTACTCTACTTGACTGAGTTGACAAGGGTTAACCTAATATAGAAAAACGATTAGAGTAGGCGGTACTAGTCACAAGTGCGAGCGTTGTGTTTTCACAATGACTGACTCTAAGAGGAACATATTTTCCATCAGGGTATCATCAACAAGAAGAAATGAAATATCTTCATAAAGAGAGGGGATAGAAAGATAAACAAGTGTTGATAGATACACAATTCCTCTTGTATTTCACCTCGCTTGTCTCAAGAAGCCAAACACGTCTTCATGTGGAAACTAATCCTTCGAGTGCACAAGTAAAGAAGCAAGCAAAATAACTAAAGTGAAGAAGAAAAAAAAAAACTACTACTGCTTCTAAGCTAAGGAGAGCATGGGCCAACTCACATGGAACTATATTTGGAATGCAGCCATCGATGCATTGGTTAACCCATGTAGGTCATCGCATGGTTGAATAGAAATATATTCAAGCCTGCCAATAGAAAATAAAGATAAAGCAATGTCAACCAAAACTTTTGATGTTTGAATGTGTCCACAGAAAAGAAAATATTGAAAGTGAATCAAAGGAAATTTGTAGATGTATCATGGTGTTGTGTCACATTACGCATGGATAAGAACCATGTACACAACTTCGAACTAGAAAAATGAGCAAACATGAAGAAAGATGAAAAATTTCGTTTCGTAACAGTGCTTTCCACATATGAATCCTCCAGTGCATGAGCGATAGGATCGTGTGACTCTGATGGAGGCTGAAAAAATGTTGAAATGGATTAATTTTAATGTGAACAGGAGAGTGATGAGGATCCTGGTGAGATTGATCATATTTATAATTGGAAGTAGGACTGGCCTCAAGGCTACAAGAACTTGACATAACCATCATCTTGGGTTGAAGTGTCTCGACAACTTGAGGAGTTTCCACTTCATTAGAAGATGGATCATTAAAGACTGGTGGCTTAGAAAGATCAATCTATGTGAATGAAAATCGTGATCAAATGAATGCTTGAAAATATCATGACAATGATGATTAGAAATTCCATATGGACAATAACACCCTCATGCTCTGACAAATCCTAGAGAGTGGTTGCTGAGAAATAAAAATTTCACCCTCTAAGTTCCAAAAAATGAAGGATCAGATATCAAGAGGATCTAGGAAGAAATATTTGTCCTCTTCATTATTAGATAACAAATTGACATCCTACATGTTCTTTGAATGATTGTAAGTGGAAACATTCGAGGATGAGCTGTCACGAGATAGAAATAAAATGGATGAATCACAAAGGATGTCAGGATAATGCAGATGAGGTGTGGACCGAAGGAGGTCATCCTTCACCACAACTTCTTGTTGATATTCCCACACATAATCGTAAAAAATAATAACGTACGTTGATTTTTCAACAACAAATCTCTCCATTACTTAATCCTCGTGAACATCACATGTGGAATCAGGAATGGATGAAGACAACACAGTGAAATCTAGAGGACCAAGGGAACCAGTGTGTTGGATACCTATACCAATAGGTTTCATATTTCATGATTGGCAAATTCAAATGCCGAATATGCTCTGCTTTGCTGATACAAAGATCCTATATTTCCAAGACAAGGCAAGGTGTGTACATGCCTTCATGTTTACTAAATTTTGATGAATGGTCCAACAGTCTAATCTAGATCATGCCATGTTTAAATTTTATGTTGTAGAATAGAGAAAGAAGTCTGTCCAAACTGTTTAATCTTGGTAGACCAATACTTAGGCAGAGAAGCTAAGGTTCCCAACTGCTTAATCTGGGGCCTTGGAAGCAATAAGGGTAGTGTTAGATAGGCTATCAAAAGAAAAAAGCCAATGGAAAAGAAAAGGCACATAACGGTCTGCAAGTCCAAGTGCACCCTCCAAGAAGAAACAAAAAATGCTAGGCAAGTAGATGGGCAGGTAGATGGGGTTGCAGAAGATGTATTCTTTTCAAACTGAATCTTGCTAGTCAATATAAAGAAAACAAAACAATGGAGCATGTCTAGCTTCCTTTTTTCTAGTTTTGCACTCATTACTAACATCCCTACAACAGTTGTGTTTGTGAAAGAATTCAAGGTTTTATGCTGGTTCTTGTTTCCTTTAAGAGCCACATTTCTTGTGCAAAATTCTTTTCATTTTGATCTACTCCCTAAGCTAAGTTTTTTTCAAATAAACTTAGTGATATCACTCCTCATTCACCTTCTCCCTCCATATTAACCCCTAACTTCTATTATCTAATTCCCTAAGTCACCCTTTCCCTACTATTATAACACCATGGTGTATAAACCCCAAGCATTCTATAAATATCCCCCCCTTGGCATTATAGCCATATGTTCACCACTAGGGAATTAAATTGACATTTGGTCTGTTTAAAAACCCAAGCCTTACCTCTTTTTCTCCTTCAGAACTCATTTACCTATTCAACCCTTCATTTTGCCTAAGAAACCTTGGAAAAAACCCATTTGCACCCTTAAACCCGCTCAAAAGGCAAAATACGTTGAAAACCCACTTTTCCGCCTTATCCTAAGTTTTTGAGCTATGCGCAATTTTACAAAGAAATGCATTGAAAAAACCATTTTCCCGACTTAACCAAAGTTTTGGTGCTTTGCGCGATTTTGTAAATAAAACATTTGAAAACCATGCAATTCGGAAATATTTCTAAGGGTCCTGCCGGGCATGAATCCCATGGAAAATACCTTTTTATTGCCTGCCCGACGCTGTATCGTCCGGACAATTCATCAACTCGTCGACCGTCCGATCGGGCGCTTTTCATCCAATGGCTCACGTGAATATCGGACTGGCCCCGACCTCCGAAAGATAGCGTCTGATATCTGTCAGAGGGTGACGTCAGGCCTCGGCCACGCGTCGCCCCCACAGCATACCGAAGCCCCTTCTGACAACTCCACTTCCGTATCATAAGCGGTGCAATATGATACCGCCTGTGGTTTTTGGTTTCCGCTAATCCGCCTGCCAGTGTCACCGCTACGTCACTGCCAGCGTCATCGCCGCATCCGCAACCCCGTCAGCCATTGCTCCACTTGTCCGCCACCTCACCATCCTCGTGGACCACTCATAAGCCGCCACGTGTTGGGTGTGGAGCCTGATTATCTTCTATATTCAAAAGTACCGCCACATTGGACCCCAGTTAAAAATGGGGGCGGCAACGCCGCCCGTAAAATATTCGCTGCAGGGGGGGTCCAGGCGGGGGCGCCCCCGAAGCTAAAAATAGCTGTAAAATTGCCTTGTAAAAGTATAGTAATTTCTAGTCAATCTGGGCTGTTCATTAGGCGGATGATCTGATGGTAGAACTTATGTTTAGTTTAGGGTTTTTTGCCCTAGAAGGCAACCCCTCTCTTTGTATGAGGGCATTGTATTTGAGGCTGTGAGATAGATGTGTATTCTATGTGAGCGAGAAACAGAGAGGTGAGACTGGAAAAGAAGACAGAGGATATTACAGCGGATTTGTTGTAGGTTGTGTCTCTTCATTTTGCTGGGTAATAGAAAGGAAGGACTGGTTGTTCGGGGTGGACATAGCCCAAACTGGGTGAACCACGTATATCTGTGTCTCTCTTGTTTTGTGCATTTTCTGCGTTTTATATTTCTGCATTATTTCATGTGTTCCATTGCTCTGTAATATATAATTTTCTAACACCATGTCACCTGATGACGTCATGCTGACGTCATCTGACGCTGACCCCACCCGATGACGTCATGCTGATGTCATCCGAAAAAGGCAAAAATGTTCCGAAAATCCATATTTTTGCCAATTTTTTCGCATTTTTTTGCACTTTTTGCATAAACTTCTGTTGCATCTTCTGCATGTATTTTACGTCCAAATTTGCACCAACCTGCTGAATTCGACCTGGAGACCTTCGGCGTGCCTACCCACCTGCACTTGTGACCCGGACTATCAGTACACCAGGTATTTATCACTGTTAATCCTCTCTGCGCCTGGTTTTGTCTGCAAATAGCTGAAATTGACTTGAAACACAGAAAAACGCATAATTCACCGGTAGATCCCCTGCACCCAGTTCCCATTTGAAATTGAACAGTCGAAATTCGCTAGCTAAGCCTTGTTCAACAAAACTTTCACTAAAACCTGCATTCTGTTCGCACAGTCGTGAACAGGAAACCCGAACTTACACCTAATTATTGTGAAATAACTTTGTTAAACACAAGTATTTGCTCTCCCTTCACTGATGTGTGCAGTATTTCAATTGCTGTAGTTTACCCTGTCATCCTCTGTTTCTGAATTCACCTCTTTTTCCAAGAAATACTCTTTTTCTGTGACTCAGCCTGGTAACACCAATTCACATATAAAACAAAGTTTGGAGTAACTATGGATACACCAGTAGCACCTGTGGCCCTCAATATTGCCCCTTTCAATGCCCCTCAAAGAGAATTGGAGTGGCAGGCTTTAGCAGATTTGAATTACCAAATCTCTGAGGAAATCCTAGCACAAAACAAATTCCACCTCCACCTGCTAATTGAATTAAAGGCCAAACATGTCGCTGGAACAGATATATTGGGCATTTGGGATTCCTTCCTCCCAATTTTCAAGCTTCCTCAGGTCAATCAATTCCCTGACCTAATACACCTATGTGCTGAATGTTATGATCCCACTCAGAGAGTTGTGCTTGACCCTTCAGGCTCAGTTGTTTTCTACATTACCCCTGAGGCCATCAGAGAGATGCTGCAATTCAAGACTGAGAAGAAATTGGTTCCCCTATCGTTGTTTGATCTGATAAATCAAGGAGCTAAGATGTTGACAGATGCTCAGATCACAAAGTTGAACCAACTATTTATTAACTCTTATATTGTGCAGTACCCTCCCATTTTTCATGGTTACCTCAATCCATTAGGCAGGGATCTTGCAGGTATGATCAGTCCCATTCTGGGTTATAACTCAATTGAGTATATTGATGAAATTGTATTGGTAATGATGCTCATGTTTTCCCCTGGTAAAGCTCCAATCTGCTATGACTATGCCACCTACATATCAGACAAAATGCATGAGCAATTTATGAACCTATCAAGGGAAAAGATGTTCAGATACTCCTCCTACATCTACCACCTAATTTTATACTATCAACATGAGAAATTTTCCTTTGTTGTGAAAAGAGTGGATGCACAAGGTAATCCAAGGTCAGTAGTGTACTGGAGCTCAGTTTTTCACTGCAGAGCCTATTTTCCATACACTTACTGTGAGTTTATAGACCTTTTCATCCACCCAGCCATGTCTCTGTTCTTGAGCTCACCTCCTCCAAGACAAACAGATGAGATGCAGAGAATCCTTCAGTTGTCCAAGGTGTACAGCATTGGGGATTGGTATTTTTACCCAAACTACACCGTTACCAAAATATATGGTTGTGAGTTACCCCCATACAGACTGCCCAAATATGTGCCCATGAGATTGTTTGCCCTTGAATAATTCAGGCAGTTTGGGAATGCTGATGTGAAGAACTTCTCAGGCAAGGGCAAGAAAGCACAGCTGAAGGTGAAAAACCAACTGGGCCACTTTGTTTTAAACAAGAGGGAGGAAGGCTGGCAAGAGGCAGACAAAATGCTAGAAGGCCTTGGCCTAAAGACCAGTTTCCTCTGGAGACCCTATGACCCCAATCACTTCATAACCTTAAGAAGGGTCAAATATAGGCTATCCAGTTATGACCATGTAAGGTTGCCTTACATAGAACAATATGCAAATCAAACAAAATGGAAGAGAGGCACATTAGAGCTTCCTGTACAGGTGTTCGCTCTTACAAGCCCTCAAGTGGGAGAAGCTGCCTCATCCTCCACAACACATTAGGAGGCAGTCAAAACTACAAATCAAGCCTCCAACAAAGGCAAGGCAAAAGAGATGCAGCAAGAGCAGCCCCTACAACAAGAATAGGTACAGCAGCAAGAGCAGCAGCCAGTGCAAAAAGAGCAAACGACAGAGGCCCCAATGGTCACTGAACAACAACCAGCACAAATGGTGCCTCCTAGGCAAGAAGCAAGAGCTGAAGCTTCAGTCCTCCAAACCCCACAAAGAGAGGACATAAGCAGGAAAAGGGATAGAGAGACTCCCCTCACTACATCAACAACTCAAGGGGAGAAGAGGCAAAGATTAAATCCTTTTTCAGAGGAAGAAATGCCAATAGGGCAATCTTTGGGAATGTGTCTACCTAGCATGGAGGCCTCAGTGAGTTCCTTCCAGCAGGAACAAGAGAGGGCAGCAGGAGGAGAAGTTAGCTCCTCAAGCCAACAGAGAGCAGGTGAACAAAGTATCAAGCAGCAGTTCAAGGATATTAAGAAGAGGAATGAGCCCATAAGGTTACAACTATACAATCATTTGTTGAAAATGGCTCCCACCAACCAGCAAAGACTTATGTCTGCTTATGATGTCGATGAGGGAAAAATGATTATGAGCCATTTCATGCCAGCCATGCATCAGCCACAGTCAGCTGCCGATTACATCAGGACCAACCTTGAGGTCCTTGCCAAGGACATCCACCCGATGGATCAAATTGAATTACACAATCAAACAGGTGAGATGGTGTATGCCTCCTTGGCAGACAAAACATTGGTAAACTACAGGCTAGAAAATAGCCTAAATAATACAACTGCACAACTTGAGATGGAAAGGGGATCCTCTCAAGCAAAGGACAACAGGATCAAAGCTTTGGAGGACATCATAATAGAGCTTGGGCATGATCCTAAAGATGTCAAAGTAGTGCAAGAGCTGTTGAAGCTAAGGGATGCTGATATGGCAGCACTAAGGAAAAAGATCAAAATCCCAGCAACTCTTCATCCTCAAACTGAAGAAGTTGCCTAGCTTAGACAAGACAAGGATGTAGCAGCTATGCTGGTATCACTGTATAAACAGCTCATCCAGACACAAGAGAAGTTGGAGGAATCAGAGGCTGCACTTCAGGCAGCATTGCAACAAAAAGAGGCAGGCGAAACTTCACAGCCTCCTCCAGAAACAATCAATCTGGAGGAAGCTCCTCAAACCACTGCCCCTCCCAGTCAGCAGACAGAGCAAGCAGCACCCTCCACCTCAGCGCCAATGACAGAGCAGGCCGAAAGTCTGGATATGCAGAAGCTCAGAAATGAAATTCAAGTCTTGGAGGCCCAAATGACAGAGCTAATTCAAGCCAAAGAAAATTTGGCTAAGCTCAATGAAAAATATGATAAATCCAAGAAAAATGTAGCTGAGAGAGAAAGAGAGGTAAAAACTCTCAAAAGGAGGATAAATGAGCTAGAGAAAGATCTCACACTGGACAAAGTAACAGCTGAGGTCAAGAGAATCCTATGGGCCAATATTGGCCAATCCATCACAGACCAGTGGGAATACATTGAGGCCATTCATGAGCAGATGGGGCTCATTGGAAAAGCACATAGGGAAATCCAAAGAGCAAGGGCATCTCTTGGCAGTATGCCTGAGGCTGCCACCAGAATGATAAATGTGCTTAATTACAGAACGAGCTCTCAGCTGATCAAAATGGGAATTGCCAACAGGACTGAGACCATTTCGATGGTCAAAAGGGTCCTGACACTAAGAAACCTGATACAGACCTTAGAGAGAAGAAACCAGGATATGCAGGCAGACATTAATAAATTCCAGGACAAGTTCATAGCATTGCAGAACAGAGGTCTTCCTAGCTTGATGGACCCCTCAGGAAGACTACTTTCACATGAAAAA
>APFE030943402.1:90777-141530 GCA_000404065.3 Pinus taeda | reverse complement strand
TCTTTTCAACCTACAAACACACAAAATCAAGATAGAGTTAGCCATCTATATTATCATTAATCAATATCATTAATCTTTGAGAGAGCCCTCTCAGGTTAGGGAGGCTAATCCTTAGCCAAGAGTCTGGTCTGAAGTAGTTACATAGAGTCTAACTGATTAGCAGCCATCAGTACATAATTTTGTGATAACAAGTTCAAAGATTTGGTCGAGAAGGAGTCAGGGAAGAAGATCAAGGCCTTGAGAAGTGACAATGGTGGAGAATATGTCTCTCAAGAGTTTAAGGACTTTTGTGCAGTGGAAGGAATTAAACGGGAGTTGACGGCACCTCATAACCCACAACAGAATGGGGTGGCCGAGAGGAAGAGCAAAACTATTGTAGGGGCAACACGGGCAATGTTGCATGACCAAGGCCTACCACTTCACTTGTGGGCTGAGGCCTGCAACACAACGATCTATTTGTAGAATAGAAGCCTGCATCGCATACTTGGGATGAAGACACCAGAGGAAGATTTCTTCGGTAAGAGACCAGATGTGGGTCACTTCAGGATCTTTGGCGCATCGGTATATTTCCATGTGACAAAGGATGCATGGAAGAAGCTTGAGCCGACAGTAAAGTTAGTGATACTTGTGGGGTACACTGATACACCTCACAACTATCAGGTGTACTTTCCTACCAATCGAAGGATAGTGGTTCACAAAGATCTCAAGTTTGATGAGCAGAAGGCCATGCAAGTTTCTCTTGAGAGGGAGCTCCAACTACAGGCTGTGGAGGAACTGTTGGTTCCTAAGGAGGAGGAGACTCAGACTGATATGGAGCATCTGCGTGTAGAAGTTCTAGGAGTGGAGACATCCACTCAAGTAGAGTCTTCCAGAGATGGATGGAAGTGCACAAGAGAAGTTGACAGATTTTTGTAGGATGCGAGAGAGAATGTGGGAGCACCATCTTCTCAGCGCAGACAGAGGAGGTCACCTAAGAGGTACACTGGATACATGGCCCTTGCTGGGGAATGTGATGAGACTGAACTATCTTCCTTTGAGGAAGCAGTGCAGCAACCGATTTGGGTTGATGCTATGGTGGAGGAGTATGACTCCATAGTTTGTAACAGTGTTTGGGGTGTGGTTTCGAGATCAAAGAACAAGTTAGTTGTGAGTTCTCGTTGGCTTTACATGGTAGAGAAAGTTTTTGATGGTAGTGTGGAGAAGCATAAGGCAAGATTTGTTGCCTGTGGCTTTTCACAGATTGAGGAGGATCATGTTGCTGCAGTGTATATTTTGACAGAGGAGAAAGATACTAATATTTTGACAAAGGCATTGTCAAAGTGTAAATTCGAGTTCCATAGAGACAGGATCGGGGTGGCAGATAATCCCTTTCTTGTTGAGAGGGAGTGTTGAAATGTGGCAACAAGAATATTCCAATTTAATTTATCCTTGAATTAAATTGTGAATTAAAATTGAATTTAGTCTTAACAACTACTTGGAAATAATTAATTAATTTGTTTCAAATTAATTATTTGGAGAAATTCAAGTTAGAAGTCTTTCAAAAGTCATGTAAGAGTTATCCCTAAAATTTAGTAGATAAGAGTGAGTTATATTTGAGTTGTAATTAGTTAACTTAGTTTACTGAGATAAGCCCAGTTAAATTAGTTCCAAATTGTTTGAGGAACTAATGTTGAGCTATCAGTCAGTTGATGCATGCATGCACTCAACTAGTGTACTTCAATTAACTGAAGATTCTCTCATCAGAAACTCATGCATGTCTATTATGAGAAAGACCCAGTTGAGATTAAAGTCAAGGATAGTGTACTATCAGTTGCATGTGTTTTCCTATAAATAAAATTCATGCATGCAGAAGGAATAAATTCCTTGAGGATTGGGCAGTTCTGACAGTGTGTGAGAGTAGTGTTCCACTTGGTGAGGTGAGAATCATCCCAGAGGAATAATGCAAGGAAATAGGAGCTTGGAGGGCAGAGAGGAAGGCTTGAGAGAATCCAATGTTGCCTGTGATAATTTGTGAGGATTGTACTGAGAGCTGGCTAGCTGTGAGAGCTAAGGCTTTGTATGATTCCTATGTATTTCCACCTTGTATGATAATACAGATAGCGGGGTTTTTAGCTGAGGCTTTCCCCAAAGTATTGTCATGTGTATTGTGCAATTGATTCTTGTTCTTTTGGTTATATGTGTTCAACTCGATCTTTAAGCTTCCACAAATTGATAGTAGAAGTAGGTTATAGTATTTCTCTTTGGTTATATTGCATTATCAGGTTAACCTACAGTCATATTTTCTACATAGGTCTCAGAGTGAGATTTGAAGAATTTCTACAGGTGGTACAGGTGAAGTTGGAGGTGATGGCGGTGAAGATGGAGGTGGTGTGGGAGGAGGTGGTATTCGTGAAAATCCTTGACTTATCAATAGAATAACACTTCGTAGAGAGACCTTTGCTATCCCGTCTTTGTCCCTTCACGGTGGTGAAATCGAGGGGCTATACTTTGGACCCTTATTTACATCATTTCTGTACCTTTTTCTACTTTGTGTAGTCCCAAACATTAAGGTAATTGCATAACCTATTTTTTGTACAACAAAATTTTAATCCTAGTATTCAAATATTTTATGTACTTACCTCACGGTCCTTTGAAAAAGCATTTCTCTACCTTGCTATAGCTAACTTAGGTGTCGACCACAAAATCCATAACAAATCCTCCTATAATGCGATCGAGCAAATGATCGACGATGCACATGATCTTATCCTTTGATGCTTCCAACCTTCGCACTAGCTCTGGGGTCCACACAATGGGATCGTCAAGTTTCCACCTTCCTTGGCTCTCTGCTAGCTTCACAATTCAATCGTATAGCTCAATAGGCAAAGAGGTGAAAAATATTTCTTGGATCTCCTTATACAGGTCTTGGTCCAACCAATGTTCTTTTGACAGTCACGGGTTTCTATTTTCTTGTGCTGTGAACTTGTGAATCCTTCTATCCAAACAACCTTCGATTTCTTTCTTAGTTGGATTCTAGTGATATGAAATCACATGTCCCTCATGCAGATTCTTGTCCTGGCAATGAAACCATTTGTTGGCTTGTGGGGGCCTGACCCAGGTTCAACATTAGCTAGCCAAACAAATCCCTACACTACTAGCCCTTTCGGCATCAACTTGTGGAGCGCAAACTCAAGTCTCACCCAAAGCAGTATGGGGGGATACTGGAACCAAGTTTCTGCACCCTTGAGATGGATGTGATGTTGGTTTATCCCAGCTATACCTACCTGTGGACAGGTTTCTTAACCCTCTATTCGTCCTTCAGCACCTTCGCGAAATGGTACAATTGACTTTTGTGCAGCCCTAACCTAGGGCTGATATGCTTTCGCACTGCTAGGGTAGTGAGCTATGATATCTCCCAACCTAAGCTATCTTACTTTTCTTATTAACATATCTTAGTTTTCTTTGCGTAAATAGATGTTCTTACTTGCGTTCACTTAACCAATATAGTTATACACATTCACACATCATATAAGCATTAGAAGTGAAATTCATACCTAATATAACATATGTATAAACAAGAAATAAAAACGCAGAAATTATAGAATAATTCTCTCTATTGATAATTCCAGATGTTTACAGACTCAACTCATCCTACGCACTCAGCTGCAGACTTCTAGGCCTCTGCACACTTAGTTGCAGAGCCTCTTCCTATGCTACAACCCAATACTTAGACTTCTACTTCAGAGCTATCTCTCATACATCTTCGATCATTAATTCCTTCTTGTCTCTTAAATACTTAGAGCTTTGCTCTATTTATACAATCCCATGGTCCGCAGACCATGGGTAGATCTTTTACAACTGACATTACATTATCAAAATAAGGGTGGACAACCCTATGACTCTTTAACATCTATGCACTCCTTGACCACAAAATGCGGAGTCTTTACATTAGGATTACAAAAATTGGACCAAAATATGGGCTTTAAGCCCCAAAACTGCCTTTGGGGGATCCCACACCCAACACCAACCAATGACAAATGATGAGAACACTTCATCACCTTCCAGTGATAGTGAGGATTCCATGGGAACTTATCAAAGGTGCACAAGGCATAAGCTTTCCAAGATGATCCAGAAAGTTTGGAGGAGAAAGAATCATTGTAGTTACTACAACGAGGATGGACACCAAAGAGCCACATGTCAGATACATCATGCCCAGAAAGAACCTATGAAGAAACTAGTTGATGAGGATGTTCAACAAGTGAATCAACCATATGTAGATGACCCATTCACTTTTTTGAGTGAGAGATGGTTTTATTAGATATAGTATCTTGCCATATTATTGTAAATAATATGTTATGAAATGATTGTAAACATGATGATGTGTTTTCCATCACTTATGAAGGAAACATAATGATGTTTTGGCCTCTTTTTATTGATAGTTAGGGTATTGGTTTCTATTATGATGTAAATGTGGCCAAAGTGTGTGTGTTATAAACTCTCGGCAAATATGGGGTTATTTGAATTATGTGTGGTATTGTATGTAATTTGCAAAGAATGTACCACGAGTTTGAATGGAATGCAGATGTTTAAAGAGTGGCTTGACAAAGGCACATGCAAATTATTTTCATTATTTTGGAGGACCAAAATTTCATTAGTGGGGAGGAATGATCCAGGAGGATTCTAAAAGGCCAAATTTTCAAAGTCCTTGAAATAAAGCGAAACTAGTCTCAAATCAAAGAGCTCACTTTTCTAAATCCAACAATGTTAATGACACCTCAAACTGACATCATATGAAGAATTTATGGTCTATTGAAGTTTTTTCCAAAATAACTAAAATTTTTGCAGGCTAGACCCATAGTGCCACTTAGCAGGCTGATGTGAATAGTACGAATGTTGACATCATCTATATGCTTGCTGACATCAGCAGGGTGATGTCGCCATACAATTAGGGGACAACCAATCATAGGGAGACACGTTTCAGTTGATGTCACCATGATGTCAACAACCCAGTCAGCTTCCCAGTCTACTGTATGGGCCAATTAGAATGTGCCACGTGTCAAGCCCAGTCAGCATAATAGAAATCGCTAAGGAGGAGACAATTTAGACTGGTCCCATGGCTGGTGGAGGTGATTTTTTTTCCTACTTAAAATTTCTAATATCCCCTAAACAAACTGGTGGAAAATGAGACATTATAATATAATAATATTATTTTTGAAAATTATCGGCCACTGACCGATGGGCATTCAACATTGCTGGTAACCGACCAGCTAATGACCATGGCATATATATATAACGTTGTAACAAGCTGGCGGTTCTGCCAGTGCTAGAAACAGAGCCAACACATGGGAAAATGATTACCAACCAAATGATAAACTACAACACAAATGTGTCTAGCATTTGCCATAATAGGTCGGGCCCAGGGTTTAAACCCTTGGCCTTTGACCCCAACTTGGAATGCACCACCAATGGACCACCCAAGTGGTCATTGGGTTCAATGACTCACACATTTATATAAACACATCTATGCCACTGAGCCAGGGGGAGAAGAGGAGTCACTGAGTGGTGCAATCATATTCATCATCTAGGAAGTCAGATTCTAGTCAACCTTCAGGAAGGAATATCTGGGAGAATATTTGAGATTCCCAAGGGCCAGGATTTAACCAAAATAGAACAAGGATGACTTTATAGTCATTTTTCAGGATTTTTCACCAGGATTCCGACCGTACGATTGATTTCTCCAGCAGAGGTCTATATTTTCAGGCCATCCCTAGAAGAGGAGCTATAAGGTGTCATTTGTAATTGCTTGTAATTGATTTCACTGAGAATTTATGAAAGAGGCCTCACCACATTGAGTAGGGCCCAACGACTTAGCCCACATTGGGTGAACTTTGTTATAAAATTTTCTTGTGCCTTTGATCTCATGGTTTCATTTTATTTCCTTTTCTTTATGTGTTTTATGTTAATTAGTTACATGCTCTTTGAAATGCAATTCTGTATGCATCCTTGAAGTAAAAATATCCAAATCGAGTAGATACTGTTATTTTTGGACCAAATATCACACTCAGAAGTGGGTGGGGGGGGGGATGAATCAATGTGGTGGCAAACTTATCATTTAAAAACTTTTCCCCAATAAAAAGCATGTAGCGATGTATAATATCAATTTGCAGTATAACAATAAAGGAAATTGTGCATCAAGAAGCCATCATCACATCAACACTGGAGGACACAAAATTTTATGTGGAAAGCATTAATGGAGAAAACCATAAATCTTTTTCTTCTTTTTCTTCAATTCATTACATAGATTTTCAAGCACTGGCCTGCAGGAGGCACCCACCCCCAATATGTGCAAGCGACTTCTTATTATAGGCTATAAATTGATTGAAGGACCAACCTCGAAAATGTGCAAGAATCTACTTGCAATATGGTACAACCTTAGTGGAGGCACCCAACTCCTCCTTCAACTTCTTGTGAATCACTTTTTATAATATTTCAAATTGGATCCACTTGCTCTTCAATATAGGTATTCAAAATTGAGCATGGTACTACTGTCACAATTAACGTCATCAACCTATCATACCTTTGTTTATACCCTATTACAACCTTTTCATCAATATGGTCATATAAATCTGTTTTTGGAATTTGTTTTGGTCATATACAGAACACTAACTGCAACCTGCTCATAAGCCACTAAAACACATAACATTGATCTTGGTCATCAAAAATATATCACTAAGGCTTTTCATGCCTTCAGAAATATTCACCATTGAACTCTTATTATCATGCTTTTTCCATAATGCTATTTGTCTTTAAAATGAGACTAAAAACCCGCAAAAACTATATAAAATAAAAAAGTAAATTAAATGTTCAACATAATAGCACAAACCAATGCATGCTCATTAGGAGAATTTTGAGGTCTAAAATGGGTTTCCTAAGAAAATGTACAACCAAAATAAAATTTATAAGAACCAATAAGATTCAAGATGATGATGTCAATGATGGGGAGGATTCACCATTTTTGGAGTAAAAAAATAAAAAAGATTAAAAATTAATAAAATAATAAAACTACTTTTCAACTTGTATTTTCAACTTATCTCCCTATGGGTTTACTCATATTTCGAGCAGAAACACTCGTTGGATGAAAAATTTTATTCCTCATACAAGGATTACCCATGTTGCATACTTTCTATGGACCCTACTACATTAAAAATTAGAAATACATGAAAAACGTGATTGCAATCACGTTTTTTTCATGTATTTCTCATTTTTAATGTAGTAGGGTACATAGAAAGTATGCAACATGGGTACTCCTTATATGAGGAATCAAATTTTTCATCCAACGAGTGTTTCTGCTCGAAATATGAGTAAACCCAAAGGGAGATAAGTTGAAAATACAAGTTGAAAAAATAGTTTTTTTTTTCATTTATTTTCTTTTCTTTTCTTTTTTCCCTCTAAAATTTGATGATGTAATATAATCTTATTTTATTATTTCCATTATTATATATAATTTACATAGGAGGCCCATTTTATACCTCAAAATTCTCCTAATGCTACAAATTACCTAGATTCTGTCAAGTGTTGTATAGAATGACCATTAGTAATTGATTAAATTTGGCATTTTTCCTATCCTTCGGCACATACTAAAAATATAAAAAATAATAATTATGTTGGTCTTGAACCCTCTACCTCACAATGGATAGCATGTTCCTAGACCAACTGAGCTACCAAGTTCCTCTTTGGGACTTTGGATATTGTAACTATATGATTGATCATTGTAGTAACCTTTGTTGCACGTCGGGGTTCTTGGCAAATCAAAGTGCTCCAATAATTCGTGTCAACGTACAACCATTTGGAGTGCATCAATATTCCACATTAGGGTCAACATACAACAATCATAGTGCATGAATATGTCACAACCCTAGTTAAGAATCCATTTAAAAATATAGAAGACCACAGTGATGGGACATGTGTCCAAGATGAATGGTGGGGAAAATATCGTAGTAGGTGTTCATTTGGTTTATTATGGATGAGGAAATTGGCAAAGACAATGAGAAAGGATTTGGAAAGGCATGAGGCATTTATTGGCATTTTATTTATGAAAATAATGGAAATAAAACAAAAGGAAGGTGAAAGGTCACAAGTTGCATGTTAGGGGAAAATTGAAGGAAAATATTGCAAATTGAAGAAAATATAGGCCTCATTGATTAAAAGGCTTCTGAGGATCAGTGGGAAGGCTTGGTCAGTTCAAGTTTGGAGCTCTCTCTCTCTCTCTCTCTCTCTCTCTCTTCTCTCTCTCATAACCCTGGATACTTAGAGTTTTCTTGGAGAAGTCTTAGACAGTGTGGCATACTTGAAGTTTTGGAGTAAGAAGGAAAAGGAAGAGCGGGAAAGCGGAAAAGGACATCGGGATCAACAACTACAATGGATTTGGCTAGCAGGTACTATTATCACCCCAAGAAAATCTCCTAGGTTGTAGCTCGGAGATGCTCGAGAACATTACAAACTCAACTTAATGTTGGAAATGGATGAATGGAAGGAATGATGCATGTTCAAGCCAGATAACCACTCCTACTTTGCTTGACTCCAGACATGCGTGAACACCCCCAGACTACAAGGCTTTAGACCACCAATTACTCACAGTTTAAGAATTGGGTGAATATGGAGAATACTGACCACACCAGCAGATGCACAAGACCCTGTGATGGTCGGATGCAACTAGTAAAAAGGTATGCAAATCTAATTCCCTAGTGCACATACAGGATGACAACTCTCTGTCACTAAGTGAAAAGAAACCTGATTAACAGATTCATTGATACATGCAAGATTTAAACACAGAGGTAGGATGACAACTCCTCTAATGCTAAACATCAAGAGTTCAGGAAGAATGCATATCAAGCACAACATAGAACAGGAAAGAGATGGAAAGTGAGCAATTAACAGCAAAAGAAGCTTGTATTAGCTAAAAATGAAGACAAGACGCTGGAAGTATCAAAGCAGTTACAGTCTCCAAAAGTTGAACCTTACATCAAAACAACAACCATCAACCCTGATTACATCTGTTTCCTGGGTATATAAATAGTTTCATTATAGAGGCACTCGACCATTTTAGGTGTGGGGGGTCATAATTGACCACCAACCACTCTAATTGTCTTGACAGAACTCCTGGGTACAATTACTTGTTGTAGCAGATGGACTTGATCTCCTCGGGTGCTCTGCTGTCCTCTGAAATGGCTGGAGTGTCGTATAAGCCAAAATCCCATGCTTTTTATATGTAAATTTCTGCTCGAGCCTTGTCCTTCTTCTTGTCTAGTTCACGGTCTGTTGAAAGTGGTGGTTGAGGATCTAATGCGACGTGTACTAGACACTGGCCACCTTCGTCCTTCAGATGCATGGGATAGTTCAAGGACGAGAGGACCGCAAGGCAGATGCATGCGCAGGATGGGAATAGATATCAATCATTGGATTGAATGAATGGATAGTGGAGATCTCTTGGTAGGAGGTATCGGGCGGAAGCAGGGGCGGACAATCGTGAGCTGTTGGATCTCAGGTGGGTAGATCCAACAGTCATCGAGCAGAAAACATGCATGGGAGATAACGAGCGGGGATGGAGGACGGGTGGTAAGCGGTATTTATCACATCGCCATTGGGGCTTGGGATGTAATCATATAAGGGTGCGCGATTCCATTAGAACTATGACGCGTGGTAGTGGGGACAAACGAAAACCACTTTTGATCACTGGTTATCGTGCGGTCAGTTTGCGGGCGCAGGAAGAGTGGATGCCATATGATCGTGATAGAGTTGATCGGAGGGTGGGGTTTTAATCGCACAAGTTTTCATTGAATGAGGCAGAGGACCATTATATCAAGGTGTGACGATCGATGGCCATGATGACGGGTGACGATAGGTTACTGAGGTGCAAGGGTACATGATCATGGTGTACGAGGCTCTAGGCCTTAGCGTGAAGGCTCAAGAGCAAAGGTTTTTACATGATTGTTAAACTGGAAAGCATATCTAAAGGAGATAAGAGGGGAATGGACAAGGAAATGGAGAAAGGTGAGGACAACCAGTGCAGGCCTTCTTCGAGTAGAACCAAGGACCGAGCTTATTTCTGCTCCTCGAATATCAGCAACCTGTAGTAGAGATAATAGGTACTGAGTTGCATGTATGTTTTTCTCACTAGTTTTAGCATGCATGTGGTTTCTTGGTTATGATCTGTCATTGGCATGGAGGATTTCCTAGATTGATAATGGATTTTCCTAGTCTTGCCATTTCCTAGACATCCATGGTGACTGGGGTTTGTTTCTTTGTTTTGTTTTGATTGATTATCATGTTTCCTTAGCTTGGGTTGAGTTATTAGTTCCTGGAAGCCTTGGTTGGAAAAACACTCTGGAATCCTTGTAATGACTGGGGTTGAGTTACTAGTTTTGGAAGCCTTGGTTGGAAAAATGCTCTAGAATCCTTTGGTGGGTTGAGTTCCTAGTCCCGAAAGCCTTGGTTGGACAAACTCTTTGGAAGCTTGGTAACAATTGTGGGTTGAGTTACTAGTCCTAGAAGCCTTGGTTGGAACAAACACTCTAGAAGCCCTAGAAGCCTTGGATAGAGACCAATTTGATGATGGTTTTGTGATGTCCGACTGTGAGGTGGAATCACTGTTTGATGGGTTGAGGTGGGTGGCCTCTGGAATCCCTGGGTGGTTTTGGACTAATGTGTTCTATGAGATCCCACATTCATGTTTGGAATATGGCATGAGGGCGAATGGACACATAAATATTTGGCTTAGCCATTCTACGGCAGGGTGGAATGTGGTAGTCCCATACCGAGTTTTCTTTTGCATCATTAATATGAGGTTATTTCTCCTTGTTATCCTATGAGTATTATACTGGTTTATATGTGGATTCTATGGCTATTGTATCCTTGGTATTTCTATTGTTATTGTGTGGGTTACGAATATGTATTATGGCAGTGGCTATGTATGGCTCCCATCATGTTTTTAATTGTATATGAATGATCAGTGTATCTATGACCTAATGGATGAAACTACATCTAAAGTGATAAGGAAATAATGGCTCGTAGCGAATATCAGATAAGTATAAGACCCAATTCTTAGATATGTCATTTACACTTGTAGATTACATATTCATGATATGTTTGACGAAATTCCTGTCATGGCTAGTAGGGGTCTAGTCAAGGTCTTATTCAGGTAGTTTCATTAGAATTGTTGTTTCCATGTTTTCTTATAGTCCTGAAGGCGTCATTCAATTCTAGGCAGTGATCTGGGCTTTGGGCCTAAAAATGTGGATTAAATCCTGGGGACACTAGCATAGAAATGAGAGAAATAGTCCCTAGACACTAGCTTATAGGCCTGTGAGAGCATCCAAAGGTCCCTAGACGTTGGCATGCCCATAACATGCGAGTTTCTAGAGGTCAAGCGGTCCAAAAAATCAGTGGGACCCAGGGGCTGGTTGGCAGAAAGGTTGGATTTTTTTGTGAGGGTCCTAATGCTGATGTTGAATGCCTGCATGGTGTGTTTCCATCAGTTCCACTTACTTAATGTGACTTAGGAGGTCAAATCATATCATACTAGCCTCTTGTCACTTACCCCAACTCGCTAGTTACTCGGGTAGATGTGGGAGGAGGGTGTTACAGAGTGGTATCAAAGCATGGTTCACCCCTCGGACTGGATGGGTTGTGTGTCAGTCATGCATTCATGTAGATTGCATAGGTGTTCCTTATGCTTTTAGTCCATGTGCTTGTCGCATTTTCTTGGCGTTGAACATGGTTTTAGTGATCTCTCCATGTGAAGGTTGATGATGTTGTTGTGGAATGTGTCATCATGACTGTATGGTTGTATATGAATTTGTTATGCATGTTAGTGTCTATATGATGTTATATTTGCACTGTCATGGTTATGGTTATGCATGTATGGTAGGTTAGACATGTATTGTGAGGTCGTTGTATGCAATTAGGCCATCATGATGCTATTGGTATGTTATGATGCTAATGTGTTGGATGAGATAGAGTAGGAGATGCATATCATCAAAGTGAAGTTGTAGCATTGGACCATGAAGCAAGAGCATGTCCTTGTACAAGTTTGTATGTTGGGCATGCATGTATGTAGGTTAAGGATTGTTATATGCATTATGGTTAGGTGTATGTCTTTCATTCTATTGACGTTATGGTTACATACATTAGATGCTATTTTATTAGTGTAGTCATATGCACATGTATTGGATAGTCATGAATGTTAGTAACCTGTGGTTGTATGCATTCTATTATTGTTTTATGTTAGATAACTTGATGATTATGTTATATGTTAGCTTGTTGTTGTATATGATAGTTAGCTTGATGATTAAGTTATATGTTATATGTTGTTGTTGTTATATGCTAGTAACTTGATGATTAGGGTTATTATATTAAGATATTTTTGTTATATGTATCGTACTAAGTTGGATTGGTCTTTGCAATGGTTAGGGTTATGACATTCAGGTATGAGTTAATATGTTTTTATATTATGTCATACTAATATAGACTGACAATGCGTATGTGATTATTATGTATGAATGATAATTGTTTATGAGTTTATGATATGAACATGTTAGTTAGTGACTATTATGGATATCATAATATTATTTGTGTTTGATATGATGTGTTGTGAAGTTATATCATGCTAAATAGATTGATTTTGCAGACAAGATAGCCTCCCCTAAGATACATTAAGGTATGAGTTTGCTTATATCATATATTTGGTGCTTGATTGTTTGATTATGTCATCTATTTGGTGTTTGAGTGCTTGGTGTCATCTATCTATTGTTTGAATGTTTGAGTACTTGCATGATATGAGTATGTGTCTATAAGATTGCATCAAGAAATGATTTTGTTTTAAGATGGTTTTACTCACACATATGTGTTGAGATAGTTGATATGTACTCAAGTGTAGTAGGTGACAGTTGTAGCATCATGTCTAATGACTGTGAGTTGACTATGGATTATGACATGATTGTTAGTCTTGGTAAAGGTTGATTTCAAATTGATATACATGATGTATTGATATTTGGAACATGTGTTTGACATGTGTAAACAACCAGAAAACATGCTTGGTATTAGCATGACAAGGTAATAGTTGACGTGTTTATATAACTAATAGTTAGTTGATGTGATAGCACATAGTAAGACTCGATTCCAACAAAGTAAAAAGGTAGATGAAAGGAATTGGGAAAAAATTCCTTTGGTTATGTTTGGAAACCCTAATTCCAAATGAATGAGTGCTTTGCATACATGAAGTCTTCTTAACCTTGATTTTGTTTGACATTATGTGGATATGTGCTATAGTCATGAACATATATTTGATAGGTATATATGCTAGTTTCTAGTTATGGATGGGTTTTTCAAGGGAATTAGAGCCCCTTGAGAGATGGCATGGACGAGTTCAGTTATAAGGCAATGTGCTTGGCACAACAAGGTAAGGTAACTAGTATGTTGTTATGTTTATTTATGCATTGAAAATTATGTGTTCATGGAAATATGATGTAGGGGATTGCATGGAAAAGATACTTCCATGAAATCTTGAAGAAGGCTTAGGTTGAGCTTTCCTTTGGAAGCATTAGGAACCATGGGGATTGAGTCACAATGTTTGTTTTTAGTCTTGTGCTTTTGGTATTTTGTGATTTTCTTACACTTGATTTGTCGTTTTGTTATGTCTAGTTCATGATCATGCCACTTTGTTTGTGGTGTCATATTGTTGTTGGTTTTCTACTGTTTTCTTCTTGTTTTCTTATTTGTATTTCCTTTATTGTTTTGAAAGTATTGTGAATTGGTTGGGAAAGAGGAAAGTTAATGGAGCTCGGGGAGAAATGAATGAAGCATAGTAGGTAATATAAGACCTAGATGAAGCTCGATACATGAGTAAGGGTAGTTGAAGGTAATAATATGAAAATTGGTTGGAGTGGTTCAGTCCATTGGTGTAAATGGACAATGGAAATACAATCATGAGAAAGGTAACAGGAAGGGTGAAGTAAATGGACTTGAGGCATTAGATGCCTTGGCTATGTTGGGAACGATTGTTCTCAATGTTAAGCATGGTGTGCACAAATAAAGGAATTTCTCTTAAACTTGACCTTATGCTATCTAGTAACTATGTTGTGATAATGATTATGCTAATGTTTATATGTACATATGTATGTGTGTATGTTGTTGTTTGACTAGATCATTATTGTTATATGTTGATATTTATACGTTTATATGTGTATGTACACATATCGTTGTCTGGCAGGATCATGATTGTTTATGATAATGTTTATATATATGTATGTATGTATATAACTATGTCACTGTCTCATAGGGTTTCTAGGGATCATGCTTATGGAAGAATGATTGATTATGTAGGTGAATGTCATGAAGAGGTTCCTCAACTTATGAGGAATCAATTGGGAGGAGTAGCCCTGACAAATCTATGAGTTCAGTATCATGTGGTTATGAGTTGATATTATGTGATTATATTATGTCTATGTTATGACCAGGTTAAATCAAGGGATACATCAACAAAATGAAAGCGGTGTTGTCTATGACATGATGGGTCAAGCATGGATAATATACTTGAAGCAAGGTTTCTTGGTAGAGATAGTGTGGTTTTGGAAGTGTGGTACTATTTGTCTGCATATGTTGCATATGTTTTACTTTTTGCATATGCGATGTTGTGCGCATGTGTTGTTGTGTATATATAGGTGTGTACATTTTGTTTACGCAATGTTATGTACATGGTCGTATAGATAGTGTTGTGTGAATGTTGCATATGCAGTGCTGGGTATAGATGGTGTTATGCATATGTTGGATATGCAATGTTGTGTACATATAGTACTGTGTGCATGATGTATATGCAATATTGTGTGCATATGGTGTTGTGCGCATATTGGATATGAAGTGATGTTTATAGATGATGTATGTACATGCTGGATATGTAGTGCTGTGTAAATGTGGTGTTGCATGCATTTTGTACATGTGGTGCTATGTACATATGGTATTGTGTGCATGATTGTACAAGTGGTGTTGTGTACATGTTGTACATGTGGCATTGTGTACTGGTGGTGATGTGTAAATGTCGCAGATGTGGCATTGTGTACATGTGGTGTCGTGTACATGTTGTGCATGTGGTATTATGTACATGTGGTATTGTGTACACATTGTATAGGTGGTACAATTTACATGTGGAATTGTGTAGGTGGTGTCATTTACATGTGATGCTATGCACACATTTTGTAGGTGGTGCTTTGTATAAGTGGTAATGTGTACATGTTGTACATATGGTACTGGTGTACATGTGGTATTGTGTGCATGTCATACATGTTGTGTTGAGGGCATGTGGTACTACGTATGTGCATTGTGTAGTCATGGTATCATTATATGTGTATTCGTTATGTTCTACTTTGTGTACGTATATGTATTATGTGGTGTTGTACATCGAGTATAGATGTATTGTTTTTTTTTGTATGCCAAGTGTAGGTACATGTATTGTCTGGCATTATACATTGGGTATAGATGGATGTATTATGTTGTACATCGAGTGTAGGTGTACATATGTGTTATGTTGTACATCAGATGTAGGTGTACGTATGTGTTGTGTTGTACACTGGGTGTAGGTGTATGTATTGTGTGGTGGTGTACACTAGGTGTAGGTGCATGTATTCTGTTGTGTTGTACACTAGGTGTAGGTGTATGTGTTCTGTGTCAGGTATAGATGCATTTATTGCATGGTGTTGTATGTCGTGTGTGGTTGTATGTGTGTGATGCACATTATGTGTATGTGCACATGGTTAAGGAGAAGACACTGGGTGTTTGGTGGGTGTGGCAACTGATCTGGGGTGTGTGTAGAATAAGGAGCAAGTGAGAAGCTAAGGATTGACTAAAGGATATATATCATTATTTTATTTCAGTTATTTATGATTTTGGTCTATGATGATTACATGTGATCTATGATTCTAGTTTATGATGGTTACATGTGATTTATGATGGTTTTGTTTTGAGCTAACCTGATGTGATATGTTTTTACATGATGATTTGATCAAAGAAGTCAGTTTGACTTATTGTGACAGGAAGTGAAAAATATTGCAAGTGTACCTTATTGATGAGCTACCAATGAGATACGATTTGAAGTTATGTCAATTTATTTTAATCTAATGGAAGTTATGTACTTGGTATAGGAAGCACAAAAATGCATGGTTGGGTGGTTGAAATTGACTGCAAGAATTAGCAATAGTAGTGAAAGGAATTGAAGCAGGTAGTTGTAAGTTGGTAAAGTATCCAGGAGTAGGAACATTGTGGGACATTGGTACCCAATAATATCCATTGATTTCGATGAGCATGATATGACTGGTATGTTGGTTTGAAGGCAGGTATATACCTTGGTTTTTGTATCTTCCGATGCAAGGAATCCTTGCCAAGGGATGGATTGCACGGGATGGGGGTGCCAACGAAACTTGGAAGGTGAGTGATTGCACAGAAGGGGTGACCAGATTGCCCGAGGGACCATGTAGCAGAGAAGGGAAGGTTGAGAATATTTTTTTTTGGTCATTAGCATTTCTAGATGGAATTAGATGCACATTGGGAGTTTTCCCTGGAACAATGAGCTGGTAATTGTTCGCTGAGAGGAAAAGTAGTGCAAGATTATAACATTGGACATTGGATGTAGATTTTACTTTGACAGTGGATTATGGACTTTCTGGGAAGGACGTGAATCTTGATATTACTTTGAGGGTAGAGGTGTGAGCCTCTAGATTCCCTTGTTGCAGATGCATGCATCATATCCTTTTATTTGTTTGTCAAGCAAATGTATATATATGTATATTACTGTAAATACTGTATCAAGCTATTTTATAAAGCTCTATAGATAGTATGATTATTTGTTGGGTGAAGCACATGTGTATGTGTGTATTGTTGAAAATAGCAACAAGAAATGATAAAAATAGCATTGCTATAAATAGCATTTCATGATATACTCCAACTTTGTTGGAAATAGCAAAAAATAGAAATGCTAAAAATATCATTGCTAAAAATAACATTGCTAAAAATAGCATTGCTATAAATAGAATTTTGGGATAGATTCCAATTTTAATTAGTCCCTAAATTAAAATTGAGAATTAAAATTCGAATTTAGTCTCACTAGCTGTTTGAAAAATAATTAATTCATTCATCTTGAGTTAATTAGTTGGAGAAAATCAAACATGAAGTCTATGTGAAGACATGCAATAGTTATCCCTTTGATTGAGGAAGTTATCCCTTAATTAAGGAGATAGGGATGAGTTGTATTTGAGTTGTAATTAGTTAGCTCAGTTAATTGAGTTAAGTCCAGTTAAATTAGTTCCAAATAGTTTGAGGAACTAATTGTGAGTTTAGTCAGTTAATGCATGGATGCATGCAACTAGTGTTCTCCAGATAACTGAATATTCTCTCATAAATAACTCATGCATGTCAGTTCAAAGAAAGACCCAGTTGAGATTAAAGGAAGGGACAATGTACTATTAGTTGGAGGAATTTTCCTATATAGGAAACTCATCCATGCAGAAGGAATCATCTCCTTTAGGATTGCGTAGTTATTTCAAAGGTCAGTGTTGTGTGTGAGGTGAGAATCACATAGGTTGCAGCTGGAGGACCCAGCAGAAACAACGCAAGGAAATAGGAGGCTTGGAGGACTGAAGGAAGGCATATGTGTTGTGTATTCTGTCTAAGAGAAGCAGTAAGGGATTGTACTGAGAGTTGGATAGTTTGTGAGCTAAAGCTTTGTGTAATCCTGAGATATTTCCACTTGTGTGATAATACAAATAGCGGGGTTTTTAGCTAAGGCTTTCTCCTGAGTATTCTTCTGTGTTTCATGTGTGATTGAATCCTCTTCTCTGTTATATGTGTTCTATTTGATCTTGCTCAAAATCGATTAAGCTTCTGCAAGTTTGATTGTAGAAGTAGATTAAGTATTTTTCTTTAGTACATTGCATAATCAGTTTAATCTACAGTGAAAATTTCTACATGGTATCAGAGCTAGCTGATCTGTAGAGAAATTTCTACAAAAAATTTGAATGGATATATATTCTTCATACGAAATCAGATTCAAGTGTCGTTCACACCATTGGAATCAGGGTGACGAGAAATTCGATCTAGTCCTCGTTCAAGAGAAATATGACCACTTTGAATTTTGACCATTTTTGAGCCCTCTTGGACTTCTGCATGTTTTTGGAGCCACTTAGATCATTCATCCCGAATGAGGAGATTTTGGTCCTCCAAAATCATGAAAATAATCTGTAACTGCTTGGTACATTGTCTGCACCACAAGTGTCCTGACAGGTCACCCTTCCTTCTCCTTCAGCTTTGTTATTCGGAGCTATAAGCAATGAGATGACACTTGCATCCTCTGTAAACCTGTAGTACAATATTTTCAAATTACATGCTCTATTACATGATCAAAAAATGACCCAAGCATCCCATACTTTCCACGAGTTTATAACACATACTCTATGGTCAAGTTTACATCGAAATGGAAACAATACCCCAACTATCAATACAAGGCCAAAACATCATTGATGCTTTAACAAGCGATGGAAAACACATCATCACTTACATTTAAGTTGCAACACATGATTTAAAAACATACGGCCATGACAAACTAACACATCTAGAAAAACCATATCTCACTTATCAAAGTGAATGGGTCATCTCCCTGTGGCAAATTTTCTTGTCGATCAACCTTTTCAACTGGTTCATGCATGAACACTTTGTCCTTAACACGTTGCTTTGGATGGAGCCTCCAACACATGGCCCTTTGATGACCACCTTTGTCACAATGACTGCAACAATTCTTCTTCCTCCAGATATGCTTCATTCCCTACTATGGAGAAGGCCTTTCACACCTCATCCTCTTTCATGTTGCTTTTCTCTTCCAGCACTCTGCAATCACATGGTTATGTAAGCTACAAGTTTTTTGATGTCGTGATTTATGTTCATCATTAACACCATGATTGTAATCGTAATGGACTTTAGAATACTGAGACTTGTTATACCTATCTTGGTTGTTTCTGGTGTGATTTTGACGATGAGAGCATGCCTCAACTCTTTCCCTGCAATGGGCACTGCCATGGGATGATGGTGATGTGTTCCCATCATTCTCTTTCCTCGACGGTTTTGACAATGTCTTGGCATATTTTGACACGTTTGAGCATTCTCCTTCAGTATATCCCAAACATGTGAATCAAGGTATTTGAAAAACCTCCAATGGCTGAGTCATGCCTTTAATATTAACACGAAGTCCTCCTCCTTTGTACCCCATCTTGATAAGGAGTCTCATGCCACTCCCTGTAATGGGCACCTCCACATTTCCAATAGAAATAACATCATGTGAAGATGAAAATGAAGAACAATCAATGTTGTTTACCTCAATGGTTGATTCTAAAATGGGTGATGAGGGCTTCTTTAAGCCTTCATTGACCTTCAACTCCTCCAAGGCCTCTTCCATGGCTTGTAGCTATAGCTGCAGTCTCAGTTTCTCCTCTTTCTCTACTTATAGAAGCCTCTTTAATTTAACATGCTCTCCTTGAAGACTCTAGTCATTGCATTTCAACTCTTCTAGGGCATCTTCCGTGGCTCACAATTAAAGTTGCAATCGTTGCTTCTCCTCTTTCTCTTCTCGTAGAAGCATCTTCAATTCATCATTATCTTCTTGAAGGCTCTGGTTGATCTCCTCATTCGAATGATGAGAAGATGATGAAGGTGATGATTGTTCACTTGAGGGCGTGGATGGAGCATCGCTTTTTGCTCTTTCTTTCTCCCATTCCTCGTATGCTTCATACATTATGTCCACCATTTTGGACATCCTAAGAAAGTTCTCATACATTTATTTGTCATCCTCCATTGTTTCATGTTCAATGATTGTTCACACTCGCAATTCACATCAACGAGAAGACCACTTTGATACCAAACTTGATCCGGGTTCCTTCAATGTTAGAATCAACCAGGATCTTTTACTTTTGTGATGTTGTTAGAGTTTCATTTAAAAGAGCATAAATGAACATATATTCAAGCTGTAAAGAATAGGGAACATGACAACAATCAACAACATAAGAACACAAGACATTTGATAACGAAGTTAATCTAGTGTGGATTATGTCTCTAGACACTATGTCAAGATGGTGGAGGCCACTTCATATGCTATTGGAAATGATGATGATGTACATGGAAGGCTCTCTGTCATAGAAAGGTCATACACCCTCAAACAAGAGTGGCTTGTCTCTTCACGAGACATTCCACTTACAAGAATTTTCACTGAAGAAGGCTTCCTCTCAGTATGACAACTAACTAGATCTCACACAATGCGGAAATGAGTATCCCTTCAACATAGTTACACATGGATCTCAATAACAATACATAGCATGAAAAGCTAAATACATTTCAGGTAATGTGGCCAAAGCAATCCGACAACATAACATCAAACGGGGATCTCAAAACATAATACATCATCTCAACAATTATGAGGGAAAACTTGACATAACTGATTCATGTACCTGCACCTCTGAAATTGGTCAAAAAATGGAAGTCTCAGCTACAAAAATTGACTGCACCAATGGATTTCTGTCGTCAAGAGGTGTAAAATTGACTATCCATTTGTCAAATTCTGACACCTTCAAAATCTGGGCCTTTAGGGCTCTTTTAGATTCCTTGTAGTTCTCCAAAGATTCTGTTCTTTGGGTTGATTGAAGATCTGCAACTAAGATGAAAAGTATGATCTTACGATCATGTTCCTTGTGAGATTTTGAGATTTTTGAGTGTAAACTTGGCTACATTCCGACTCTGTCGATTTTCAGCTTCCAAGGAATCTCGAAGATTCTCTCAAGATTCTGCGCTACTTGGAATCTGCAAATCTTCTGCTCAAATGGTGATTCTGATTTCACCATTGCATTCCCTATGAAATTTAGGTTAAAATTACTGTAAAATTCATACCATTATGACAAAATGAAAAGTTACCTCCTCGGAGAATCTTCAGGCATTAAGGAATATTGTCTGAGAATCTGTCTTGAAATACGTGGCATCATGATTTCGCCTTGGCACTGCAAATCATGGTTCCGCCCTTGGCTCAAGGTTCTGCACCGGGTTCCTTAGGTTTGATTGGTTTCTTGGTCTCTGTTGGCTCTCCGTCCATCCGTTCCCCATGCAAATGAGAAAGACATGTTTTTAAGGTTGAAGGTTGGAAAAGTTTACAAAGCACCCCACCCTGGTGCATTGGTTAGGGTGGAGCTCTAGAGGTAGAGAGGTCAGGGGATCAAATCCTGCTCTTGCCAAAATTGGTGTGTATGTTACTTTTAACATGTGGTTTAATGTAATGGCATGTTGTATTTTTTTTGTAACGGTTTCATGTCATTAAATATATGCCATTCCAAATGTTTGTTTTGGGGTTTTACTATGTGGTTTCGATGGTGGATGGGTTTGAGCACCCACCACCATATATATGGTATATGGATGATTGGGATGGCGGGGTTGGTGGCCCACCACCCAATAATTTTTTTGTTTTTGTTTTTAATGTTATATAAAGTGTTTATCAATTTGACTAAAACCAAGGGTCATTAGACAAATTAAGTAGGCCACAATTTCGCGCTGCCTAGTGGCCGGATTCTGTGCATCGTGTCTCAGTCAATTTGTAGGACCATTAAACCTACCACTTGTCAAACTTTCACCAAAAATTTATTGGATCTATCTTCTTCATACGAACTCAGATTTGAGTTTCGTTAGCATTGTTGGAATTAGGGCAACGAGCACTTCAATCTGATCCTAGTTGGAGAGAAATCTAAGCACTTTGAATTTTCACCATTTCTGAGCCCTCTTGGAAATTTTCATGTGTCTGGAGCCACCTGGATCACTTAGCCTCTCTTGAGCTTCCTCAAAAATTTGGCTTCTTCTTTATTGGATTCACAATATGAATCATCATGCTCTTCTGTGGGCTTCTTATATGCTTTGAAGGCCGATTCTTTTGCCGCAGTCTTTCCATTTGATATTATCATCTCATAGGTAGTAATATGGCAAGTAATTGGTCTACAATGAGTGTTCATATTAGTCATTTCTTTAATGGCTGAAACCTTGGGATTAAAACTCCCAGGGAGAGATATCAACACCTTTTGAACTACTATGACTTCATCTAGATTCTCATCAAGGCCTCTTATAGTGTTCACAACCTCATCAAATCTTAAAAAATATGCATTATCTTCATCATCATGCATCCTAAAAGACTCAAATTTCATTCTAAGACCTCAAAGATTAACTTTCTTTACCATGTTGTCACCTTTATAGCAGCTACTCATCTTGTCCCAGCTAGATTTAGCATATGTGCAGTCCATCACTTTGACAAGTTTTGATTTAGGTAGGCTAGAAAGTAGGGCATTCATGTCTTTAGCATTGCATGTAAACTCCATCTTCTGATCTTTAGTAACCACTACTAGATTCTTGAGATATTCTTCTTCCACAACATTCCATACATCAACTCCAAGTGATAGAATGTAGGTCTTCATCCTTACTTTCGAAAACACATAGTTTCTTCAATTGAAAATAAGTGCCCTATTGGTAAATCCTCCTTGCTAGTTTACGATGGTCCTTGGTCTTTCTTCTAGTTGTGAAAATGATATGAATTAACCTTTATCTGATACCATTTGTTAGAAACTAGGACAATATTGAGAGGGGGGGTGAATCAATATTGTAGGAATTAAAAAAAAAACTTTTACTTGCAACAATATTAGGAGACCATAAAGAACTTCAACAATTAACCCATATAAGCATGTCAAGAAATAATATAAGTGGCATAAGAAACAAACAAATTCTTCAACCTATTCTTCAATTCCTTCACAAGGAAAGCTATAACTTATAATTACAAATTTCTCTAACTACAACAAACAAGAAGCTTCAACTCCCTAATTTATCAACTATAATTGAATGTAGCTACAATCCAAAATATTTACAGAACTACTGGAAGGAGCTATGACCCCTGATCTGGAAGCTACAACTTTCTTGACATCAATGATTCATTTTTCATCCATTTTCATACTAGAACCATGAATGCCACATCTTCTTACACAATAAAACAATTTTTCCAACACCACCTTCAAAAATATTTGATTACTGAGAAATTCACCATCCACATTGGCACCCTCGCTTCACCACAAATTCTTGCATAATTCCTCAATCAATTCCGTGTATAAAGAATTTGGCTTGATAATTTTGGCAATGAGTTTTTAGTTACCTTCACTTTGAATCTTTGCATGAGTATTTGATTTTTTCCTTTGTCCTCTTCATTTTAGTCTTCTAACTTTGCATTTTAGGTTATCATTCACTGCTCTACTATTCTGGGCTAAATATCTTAGTTAAATTGCATATTTTTTGCTATTTTGGCACTGTACAGGTTTTAGCTGGAATTTTAGCTCCAATTTTAACTTTGGTCAATTGTTATTTTTGGCCAAACTGCAAAATTTTCCGCTAAAACTCATCCATGCCACCAATTTCCCTTTCAAACCCTATGTGGTGGTGTTTTGTCCCTTTTGTGCTCAGAATGGTGGAAAATGTAAATAGGTTCGGTCTTCATAATTGTACTTGAAGTCTACATGTAATATATTTGTTAAAAGGAATTTTATTATTTGACTTATTAAAGCATGGGTTTCATGCTTGGTCATTTGTATTAGTTCAAGCCTCCATTGTAGTCTTTAGGTTAATTTTCAAAGTCATTTATTGTTTGAATCCTCCATCAAGTCATCCCCTTCAGCAAAGTAATCTACTTGATATCTTCAAATTCCTCAAGAAAGTCTTCATCAAAGTCTCTTCATCAAAGTCTTCAAGTTGGCCTCAAAACAATTATTATTAAAAGAACACATGTCAGCTCAATTAAAGGACACACCTCTTCATAATACATGTCGATTCATTTTAGGACGGAGGAACCACTATTTATACCCACTTGTGATCTTCACATTTCACCACTTCAGAGCTCACAATCACAGAGAGGAAGTTCCAATATATCTCAGAGGAAGTTTCAATGAAATATCAGAGATAATTTTAGTGAAATCTATCATAGTTTGATGCCTATATCATCTTACAGTATGGTGGGCTCTGTGCCACCACAGAATTGAAGTCTATCATTTCTATGACCTTAAAGATATTGCAATGATGATGTATTCGATGTTAACACAGTGTAAAAGCTTGGCGTGATGGAGGTAGTCTCGAATGTAAGGGTCTTGGTCATCTCATCTTTGAATCTACTAAAGGAATAATTTGTGACAAGGTTTTCCCCTCCAAGGGTTTTTTTCGCTGGATACGTGCCTATATCTTGTGTTCCCTTCTTTTGTTATTTTTCATCAATATTGATGATAAGAAAGGATAATTAAGAAATCTAACACTAATAATGAAAACATCACAAGTTAATGTCATAATTTAACTGCCAACCTATGGATTTCCCAACATGGCATCAGAGCTATGGTCATGGTCAAGGCAATTTGAAGAAGGGTAGTTCTAGGCTAATAATATTACAGTGAGAATATTAAAGAATGAAATAGAAATAAGTGAGATCATTTATGAGAATACTCAAAGGAGTGACTTGACTATAAATTGTATATAAATAACAATGAAAACAAGAGAGACAATTTCGGTGATATAACAAGTTCATATATTTTCAGAATGGATTCGTAGAATCTTCGGTGAAGACACAGTCTTGAAGGATCAATATTGATATTTCAGTGAAGAAACAATAAAGATATAACTTCACTATGTATTTCAGAAATGGCTTGGGTGATACTACAGTGACATGATCTCGGTATAGTAACTCATCCATATTTGAAGCAGTCTCATTGAGTCAATTTTGGTGCTCTAACAAAGGGGATCAAGCTCAAATATGATAGAAGTATGTCTTGGTATCATTACACAAAATGCATATAATCTCTAACTGAAGTTCATATATCACTATATAGATTTCGGTGCAAATATAATGTGAAGGCTTGCTCAAGACAATTTTGGTGACACTTCACTGAGTGGTTCGGTGTAATCTCAGAGAGGATGTTGATGAGCCCCAGTATTGCAACAAGGATGCTGCAACTTCTAGGGTGACCAACTTTACTTTATCAACCCGGGGTTCGTACAAACTTGGAGGTGACAATGATATATGCACAACAGATGACACAGTCTACTCTTGTCACTTCTCAATTGGGGCGATAGACCAATAGGGTTCTTCAAATTAGTCTTCTATTGACTAAAAGGAGGCTGACTATTGAAAGTGAATGTAAATCTATCTTTAATGTAGAAAGTAAATGCTTGCCTATGTTAAGGAAATGAAAGTGTTGAATAGAAGCTACTATGGAATGACATGAAATTACCTAGCTAACAATTAACACACATTACTTGCAGAAGAAACCTAATTTAACCTTGCATTTTATCATCTAGTTATTTGGACTAAGTAAGCATGGAAATGATCTTAACATTGTTAAGGCTGACGTATGGCATGCACTAGCTAAATATTGCAGAAAAGAGTCTTTTGGTTTTCAATTTAGAAATGTGAATGTTAAGCTAAACAAGATGATCTTTTGCAGGGGAGGAAGGTATGGGAAATATGGTAAAAAATTGCATTGAGGGTTATGGAGGTCAAGTTGACGGCCTACCCTAGGCTCTGATCATCATTTCTACCCAAAACTGTCTAAAATAGGTTGCTACAGGGTTTCCTGTAGTTGCTACAGGATTTCCTGTAGTTACTGCAGGATGTCTTGGTTTACTACAAGAAACTTAACTGAAAGTTGTAGGAAGGTAGGGAAGATGAAGGGAAGTGATGGGAAGGTGTACAATGGTGGAATAAGGTATGGGGAAGGTGCACACTACCCAAGGATCAACCCAACTCTTTAGGATGGTTGGATTTTCTTAACGTGGATATCCACAGTGGCTACAAAATAGAAATCTGAATTGGTGATTGGTAGGGTCTGGTGAGAGGTGGAGAAACTTAGATGAGGTTGGGGGAATGAGTTCCTCCCTGTAGATCAATAACTCTTGCAACAACACATATTCATTTCATCATTTATGCACAATGTTATGTAAATGTGGAAAACATGAGTTGAATTTGAGAAATTTATTTATTGATGGCTAATGGATTAAATCTATGGAATGGAATTATTTCTAATCTACAACAAACTCAAGAAACCAAAATGACAATTGTAGGTGTTTCTAAGAAATCATTAACAATGATCTACTCAAAAACAAATCCTAAGCTATGTAATAACCAAAAGATAAATCTGTTTTTCGGGCTGTGAGAGTGGGGCCCTTAAACCATGATCCCATGAGGGAGATGAGGATGAGGTCGTTGTCACAAGATTTTATGAAGTCTTTTCTTACACTACTGTAACAATGATCTACTTCTCCAATTAAGGGAAGCAAAACTAACCAATCATCCAAAGACTTGTAAATTTAAAAAACAGAGATAACTTCAACAACTAATCTATGATTCTAATCTAATGATACATGTACAAAAAGATGAACCTTTTCTACTAGGGCTAGGCCCTAACCCAAGAGCTTCAGCCCTCTAAGTCAACTCAGTGCTAGATCAAAGAAACCCTTTTCATTATACCAAAATCTAAAAAATAACATGAGAATAACAATCACAATATACTAGCTCAATGTTGCCTCTTGGATACAATAAAAAGTTGAATCCTAATGAGGCCCTAGGCCTTATTATTTATACAATTGAAGCTACCAACAACTTCCTTAAAATTAGAGAGGCTTGGCTCCCAAAATCAAGATTGACTTGTCTTCAACTATCACTGGCTTGTCTTCCAATGAACTCTATGGGCTTGGCTGCTTGTAAGTATGAGCTAATGAGATCTGGTGGAGGAATCTAGTGATTTAGGAGTTAAGGAGGGAGACCCAATCTCCTAAAATCCCTCTTGCTTGTCTACCTCGAGTTCCTGCACTTAAATTAGCCCAAAAATGCTCCAAATCCTACATTTAATGCACATTATGCCACATGACATAACTTCTCACCTTTACCCTTCTCAATAAGAAAAATATAATAAAATATGTAAATAAATTTGAGAAAAGTTGATTTTCATAAGATGGAGAGTGGTATTAAGGCCCATATAATTTACCTGTTGATGAGCCTCATCATCACCCCCTAATGAAAGTGTTGCTCATCCATTGAGCAACTTAGTTTATGTCCATATCTTTCATAGCTCTTGTGGCCTTTTTAACATCCTAGGCCTCTGTTGATGGAGTTCCCTCTTGTGGATAAAACCCTGCATGCTTCTCTATTTCCTCCCACTGCTTTCTTTCTTCTTCCTCCTTTCTACCTTCTAGCATACCCAATAGCAAGGGTGGACGGAGTTTTAGATTTTGAGTCTCTGTAGTGAATTCTTATACAATGGAGTCCTTTCTAGTGCATCTCTCATCCTTTCAGGGGAATGATACTCCTTGATCCTTAGGTTGTATGGTAGGGTGGCGCATCTCCTTTGGCGTGCTTGCTGGATTTCATTCCTTAGCAATCTCAAGGTGTCTTGGTGCAAGCTGGGGATCATTGACGATAATGTTGTGGGTGCTAATGACAACCATTGAATTTATCTGTTCTGCTCTGATGTAAAGGGGCTCCCTTTCTTCTCTTTCCAACACCCTCTTCACCTCCTTAACCCTAGCATCCTCATGACTCATCCATGATACAAGGGCCATTAGTGTTAAGTTCCCCAACTTTGCATTGGGGTCCCACACATTCAAGTATGTTAAGGCCAAGTTGTGCAAGTAGAGTTCATATAGCTTGGCCTTATCCTCTATGGTGCTGTTGTCAAATAGTTCAATGAACTTCCCGTAGTCTTGGAAAGGGATAGTCTCCTATTGTGCTAGTGCCTTTATCTGAAATTGCAGCCATTGATATTTGAGGTACAAGGCATATGATTTTGGTGGCATCCTGCACTGGAGTACCTCCATGGAGAGGCTTTCCATGGTGGCCAATTGGCTCTCTTTTTCCTGTAACTACCTCCTTATCCATGTGTTTTTAGCCTCTAGTTGAGATCTCATAATTCGTTCCCTGTCTCTTATCCTACTCAACTCTCTGACCATCTCTAGTAGCTTCTCTTCCATATGGCTCACATCCTCTACCTTCTTTGATTTGGCAATTTTCATCTAGTGATGTGTCCTTCCTCTCTCCTTCTCAAGCTCAAAGAAGAGAGGGATGGAAAATTTCTATGGTATTACTCTGCCTCCCTCAAGGAATCTATAATAAGAGCTCAGATTGGGCTATGGGCTAGGTTCCTGCAGCTCTTGGGACTCTCCCTTAGATGTATTTGGAGAAGTTGCACCCTCCTACACTTGTGTTGCTACTTCCTTTCCTTTCCTCTATCCTTGTTGTCCTTTGTGCTTCTTTTTCTGTTTTTCCTGTAGTGCTAATAGAGTTTCCTGTAGGACTGTCTGAGTATCTTGTAGAAGGATTTTTCCTTTCTAAAATGGGGTCAAAGGTGCCTTGTCTTTCTTTGTTGATTCTGACCTATTGACATGCCTCCTAACATAGGTGATGGGACCCTTTGGGGGATCTTGTTTTGATGTGCCCTCTTCACCTTTTATTTCTAGGGAAACTAGCTTTTCTTACTCTTTTGGTGAGTCCTCAATTATGATTGGAGTCCTGGTGGGTGTTTGTGGTTTCCCTTGTTTGATCCTAGTGATCCTCCTTGTTTTGAAATATAGGGGGTTTTGCCTCTGTCTTTTCCCTTTTGACTTGACAGGTGTGCTTAGGGAAATCAAGGCAGAAACTACCTCCCTCTCAGTGGGTTCAAGAAACAACCTTGGAGATTCCTCCCTTTCCTTGGTGTGTTCCTCAGGGTTTGCTTCTTCCTTCTATTATTTCTCTTCACTTTTCTCCTCTTCTCCTTCTTATTTTTCTTCTTCTTCCTCTGTTTTCTCTGTTTCTTCCTCCTCTTCGTTCTCAGGTTCTTCTTCTTCCTCATTTTCTTTTGCCTCCTCTTTAGGTTCTTCTTCATCTTCTTCTACCTCCTCTTCACCACTATAGGTATTGTCCCTATCATATTTAAGGGCTTTTATTTCAATCACAACCTCTCTATCCATGTCTCTAAATGTGGACCATTGAATCAGGATTCTGGCTCAAGGCATCCTCTAGTATTAGCTTAATAAGTCCATGGTGTGCCAATTATTTATGTTTTCCTTCTTGGACCTTTACGCTCATGTATATTATTGATTGAAACAAGAAGTAGGGTACGCTAAGTCTTCTATCAATGGGTATCTCCTCTCCAAATCTCAACTCATGGAGGAGTCTAAATTGATAGCCATAGATTATACTGAGCCTCCCTTCAAAAGAGATATATTTAAGAATATGATATCTCACCTCATTCTAAGGGTAGGGAAGGCTTTCCCTTCTTATCCCATTTTTTCCTCAATTGGATCTTCATCCCTTAAGAAGAAAATTTTCTTTACAAAAGTGCCTGCAGCGTTATCCTCCTTTCTCCATGGCATCCCTTGAGGAAGTGTAGTGATTCTACTAATTACTTCAGGAGTAATTGTAATTTACAGTCCTCTTACCACAATAGTAGCACTAATTATTGCATGAGGGTTAAGTTCCGTGGCAAATTCTTGAGCTACATCATCATCATACCCTATGAGCAGCTCAAATAGTGTCAACCAGTTATGCCTTCTAAATATTTCTACCACAGGGGGATGTAGGTGTATCTTGGATGTCTCTGTGGGTTCTGTTAGTTCTCAAATCTACCTTAGGCTGAAAAAAGGTAAAACTCAAGGCTACATCAAACCACCCTCAGCCTCGTAGCTAGCCCTACGAGGACAGGAGAGGGATCTCTTCGAGTCAATCTCAGCAAAAGGTAAGCAATGAGATCGAGATGACTAAATTGATAATTAATTTTAGGCTAGGTATGAAGTACAAGGAGTTTGAAATTGATTTTTTAGAGTTTTGTTGAATTCAAGGGAAAGGCAATTTTGGGTGCGGGGATGAGGCACAGTTTTTGTAGAGGTCTACTTGGGGCAAGATAGGCGATTGTTTTGATGCCATTAAAGAGAATGAATGGCTAGATCTGATTGGTGAGAAGCTAAGGAGAGTAAGAAGCTTTCAAGGATTCTCCTTAAACAGATGAAAACATGGAAATTTAAACAAACTTAAAGGCAGAGCATAGAAAATTATGGATTCTACCTTAACACTTCATTTGTTCAATTGCAGAAGATAAGAGAAGGAAAGTGATACACATAGACAACTTACAAATACTGAAAGAAGCACACCATCAACACATAAAGCCACATGAATCCCAAATAGTGCTACAAAACTCTGGTCTTTCCTTTGCCAAAAATGCAGATAAAATATGTACAATATAGTGTCAAGCTATTCCCAAGAGTCCAACCCTGAAAATGACTAAGAAAATACATAATATAGGCAAGAAAACTCATTCCCTTGCCTCTAGGGGTCGAGCTCATCATCCTAGGAGCTGTTTCAACCAATTCTAAACAAAGCACTACAATCTAGGCAGTCAAAACAACTTGCCTCTATAAGGTAGGAAACCAATTCATTCATTAAATTTTTGCTATTTTGTGAATGAATCATCTAGAATAGGTAAAAGTGAGTGCAAGTTACATGCCAACCATAAATTTACATCAAGATAACTCAAAAATTTCATCCACAAGCAAAACTGGTCAAACTGGCTTCATTTCCTGAGCTGAAGATGAAAATTGTGCCAAAAAACCTTGTGCGCCGCGCGCCTGAGCCCTATGCGCCGCGCACCTTTCAACCTATTTTTGGGGCACTTTACAGCATCCAAATTGAGCTTAGCTTGGCTTGTTGGAAATCCCTACATTTCTGCTATCCAGCCCAAGTGGAATTTTGCAATTTCGAGCTCATTTTCCCCCTCAAAATGTCATTCTCCCGGAAGTACTTCCTGTTGTTGCAAAAGGTGGCAGAAAGGTGATTTTCAAGATGTTTTTGAGCCTTTTGGTCACCTAGAACTTAATCAAATGATTTGGCAATAGCTGAGCATGTATAATTCATCATGAAAAACTCAAAAATTTAGATTTTTCCTCCAGCAAGTGTCCCAATCTTAAGCGTGCGTGTCGACGCGCTACGCGTTGAGCCAAAAAACCTGTTTTTAGGACAAAAATTTTCAAAATGAAAAAAATTTCTCCGAATTTGCTCAAATTCAGAGTGAGACCCTCTATCATGTGTTGTGCCCTGCCAATGAAGCCTCGGCCAAAATTTGGAGTGGATCGGGATTTTTCCGCCGTTTTAGTGCTTTGCTCAATCGCCTCTTTAGGATCTTCATTTTTGCTTTGCAGACATGCATACGAGCCCAATAGTGGGTTTTCATATGACGAAGCATGTCCTTGTCTCTGTTTGCCTTCGCCAACAATTTCTCCAAATGAGTGTTCACCTGGATGAGCATATACTCTCGATCAATCGGTGTCAAATCACCGGGTCTCTTTCGGGCCAATTCTCGGTCTTCCCGGATTTGCCACAGCTCATAAAGTGTATTTTCATCTTCCAGCTATTTTTTGCGCTGCTCCAAGTAGTTGATCACCCACTTAGCCATCTGCAATTTCTTTTGCAGCGACTCATTCTCGGCCCTTTTCTCTCGGATGATCTCTTTTAGCTCCGAGCTAGGAGAGCTCGCATCAAGATCAATGATATCCGTGTCCTGACCTCCTAAAGGACCCTCATCAAACATGGGCCTCTTGCCCCTATCCTGGATCTGTACTTGTGCTGAAGAAGAAGGCGAGACCCCTTCCACATGATGTGGAGATAATACTCGCTATGCTGATGAAGTCAACGAGACCCCTTCCACCCCGGGTGGAGATAGTACTCGTCGTGTAGATGCAAATAAGGCCCTGTGGCCTCGCTGGTATGTCACATATGGAGGAGCACTCATATTCTCGGTCTCAGGAATGTCTGGCTGGTGTGAAGGCGCTCCCTCATCATGAACTTTCTCGGGAGGCGGCTGTAGCGCTGAGAAGTAATCACGGGACATAAAATCCTCCCAAGTAATGCCCTGTTGTGCCAACTGATGCATCACTACGATTTTGATCAACGCGTAATGATATATGCTCTTATGATGATGTGTTGGGCTCTTCCTTTGTACTAAAGGCACCATCCTCTCTATGTTGCGACACATGAAAAATGGAATGTTCATCATACGTACCCTCGTGAAATGCATCAACAAACAGACATGGTACGCATAGAGACGCGAGAATCTGCCCTCGCAACTGAAATATCGAATGATGAGTTTCATCAATGGTGCAAACTCATCCCTCAGGAATCTGAAAGGAAACACTGCGCTCAAGTGTCTCATATACCTGGGTTTGATATATGGCTCATAGTAGAATCTGTCTAACAGCTGGCGTTTTCTCCATTCCTCCCCTAAATTTGGTATCCTGGTGGCCTGAGCAATAGTCTCGGGTGACAAGGTGAAATTCACTCCGGTAAGGTTTACATGACCATCCTGTAAATGTAGAACAAATAAACGGACTATTTCCCGATGATGCTGAGTTTGTGAGATCATCTCACAGTATTGGAAACATGATTGACGCCGAAAACAATCCATTGCAAGTGGGCAAGCTTGCAATTGAGCCAAAGAAGTAGGCTCCTCCCTGACATGCTGACCACTTTTTCCACCTTTGTGATACCTCCGTGGCACATTTGGCACATTTACCTCTGGTGTAGAATCACTGTCATACTCCTGCTCATAGACTAACTCGGTCTCTGACATGACTTTTAAAACAAGATAGCTGGAATATATATGCTGATGTATAAACTGTGTGCACAATTGCCTGTAAACTGTTCTTTTGCTCTAAAAATGCTGTGACCAAAGGGACACAAATGCACAAGGGAATATTAGGAAAGGGAAAACATTAGGGAATTTGGGAATTTGGAAATAAAAACAAGGGACTTAGAGAAGGGAAGGGAAATGAAAATCTTGGATTTTAGGGTTTTGGGATGTTAGGTAAGGATAATGTGTTTTTTAGTAGAGGTGAGGGACTAGGATTTGAGGGATTATAGTGTAGGATTAATGAGGGAATTAATGGGGAAAAATAATGGTGAATTTGGGAATGGGAAACAAAGGGAAATGGGGAAAAATGACAACCTTGGTTACACTCTGTTTTTGAAATCCTACAGCATTTTTTTGCATTCAAACCCTACAACAATTTCATTGACAAAGGAGGGCTTTCCACTTGGATTTCCAAGGCAACATATGATGAACCCATTACATTAACCTTTGAAAAATCAAGCACAAGTGGTGGATGTGAGCCTAACTACAAATTTGTGTGGAGAGGAGGTGATTTGAAGCCTTTCCAAGCAAATTTCGGGCTTAAACCCCAGTGCGCCGCGCGCCTCACCCAACGCACCGCGCACCTCCGGTGCGCCGCGCGCGTGTATTTTTACACTGCGGTTTTGTGCCTGATGCGCTGCGTGCCCCTGATGCACCGCGCGCCTAGTCCAGTGCGTCGCGTGCCAAGAAACTGCTCCAACTTCCTCACAAATTCACAAATTCGCTTTGAAATGATGTTCTTCACTCTTGGCATGCAAAATGAGTTGACAATGTAGTGAAATATCTTTATAAAGACTCCCTTTTTGTTTTTGCTTGGTCCATGACCCATTTTGTAATATTTTGTCGTTGACACTTTTTCAGGATTAATAGACTTCTGACCTTTTTGGTTTCCTCCTTAAATTTGGTTGAAATAATGATTTTCTTCGACAATTTTTTGCAGGAATAGCTGTGATATGATCTGGCAAAGGAGACCAAGGCTACATTTGGACGATTCAAGAACTGAAATTTTTGAAGATTTTTTGCAAAAATGAGATGACGACTTATCTTCAAAACAGAGTTTTGAAGAGAAGTCCTAATTTATCTGTATAATGATGAAAATTATTGAGGTAACCATCTATCGAGGACATCCCTCTGGCCTGTTGGTCTTCTTAGACTTTGCAAAACAAGATTGACTCAACCCTAGACCTAATGACCAAGAACCATTGTTATGACCTAGAAATTTGAAACAGGACTGTACATGACCTTTGAAAACTTGTTTTTATGAATAGACTTGAACCAGCAGTGCCAAGCACGAGGGGAATGAGTGACACAAACCATTCTGTCAGAGTTATGGCATGCCTAACGAAATGCAACTGATCAAAACTGATGGGACACCTAAACATGAAATGCAAAAAGAGCTTGATCTCTGACGAGGGAACTAGAGACCGATCTCTAACAAAACCCATTAAGAATAATTAAAATAAATCACTATTTATTTTTTTTCTCTCACGAATAATATTAAACCTTGTTTATTTATTATCCTTTCAAATTTGCCCAATTCATGAAATTAAACAGATAAATCATATTATTTTTCTTATTTTTCTCTAAGAATAATTAATTAATCACTAATTAGTTATTATTCTTTGTTAAATTTGACTAAATCCCTTAGGAATAATTAAATAAATCCTTATTTGTTTATTATTCCTTAACTAATTCATTAAGATGATAAATAAATCATTTGTTTATTTATTATTTTTAAATAAAAGTTTAAATACTTCTTCCCTCCTAAACAAATATAATAAATTATTCCAAGTGGTTATTCCAAGAATGGGATCATTAATATTTTATTGTTGCTCATTATTCTAGGATAACTCAATATTTTGTTATAAATAGAAGGGTTTTACATTCATTGTTGCACTCAGTGTTGTAACTCTAATTATTTTCATTGTCGCACACCATATTTTTGCTAGGTTTATGCATTATAGAGGAGAGAGACTCTACAGAAGCTTAAGACATTTGAGGATAGCCAAGAACCCATCCCATAGAGGGGGACTGAGTTGACTCACAGGTTTGAAGCTCTTGGGCTAGGGCCCAACCCTAGCAGTAGAAGTTCCTCTTTTTGTACATGTATTCTTATGTTAAAGTCATAGTTAGTTGTTGAAGTTATTCCTGCTTTGTTTAATTTACGAGTATTTGAATGGTTGCTAATTTTTGCTTCCATTAGTTGAAGAAGTAGATCAATGGTATAGTAGTGAAAGAGAATACTTCATAAAATCTTGTAACAGTGGCCTCTTCCTCATCTCCCTCATGGGATCATGGTTTGAGGGCCCCACTCTCACAACCCCAAAAACATATTTATCTCTAGATCATTGCATAGATTAGGGTTCCTTGTTGAAAAGATCATTGTTTATAATTTCTTGGAAGCACCTACAATTGTCTTTTTTTTTCTTGAGTTTATTGTAGTTTAAGAAGGCATTTAATTCCATAGATATAGTCATTAGCCATCAATAAATCAGTTTTCTCAAATTCAACTCATCTCCATATTTATGTGAATTTATGCATAAATGAAGGGAAGAACATGTGTTGTTGCAAGATTTTTTGATCTGCAGGGAGGAAATCATTCCACCAACCTCATATAAGCCTTCTCCACCTACTTCCAAGGCCTACCAACTCCTAATCTGAATTTCTATTTTTTAGCCACCTTGAGAAAATCCAACCATCTTGAAGTGTTGGGTTGAGCCTTGGGCACTGTGCACTTTCCCTACACCTTATTCCACCATCAGTCATCTTCCCAGCACTCCATTTCACCTTCCCTACCTTCCTATAGCCTTCAGCTAGTTTCCTGTAGTAAACCAGGACATCATGTAGTAACTATAGGAAACCCTTTAGCATCCATTTTTAGCCTATTTTGAGTAGAAATGATGATCTTAGCATAGGGTAGGCCCTCCACTTGACTTCCATGCCCCTCAATGCTATTTTGGACCAGCTTTTACATGCCTTTCTCCCCCATAAAAGATCAAATTGTTTAGCTTAGCATTTACATTTCTAAATTGAAAATCAAAAGACCCTTTTTCTACAATTTTAACGTAAGATAGCTAGTGCATGCATACATCAGTCATAGTAGTGTTAGGATCATTTCCATGCCTACTTAGTCCAGATAGCTAGATGATAGATTGCAAGGCCACATTAGTTCTCTTCTGCAAGTAATGTGTGTCAATTCTTATATAGATGATTTCATGTCATTTCATAAGCACTTTCCATTCAGCACTTTCATTTTTATAAAATAGGTAAGCATTTACTTTTTGCATTAAAGATAGCTTTACATTCACTGTCAATAGTCAGACTCCTTCTAGTCAATAGAAGTCTAGTTTGAAAAACCCTAATGGTCTATCACCCCAGTTGAAAAATGACAAGAGTAGACTATTGCATCTACTGTGCATATAGCACTGTCACCTCCAAGTTTGTACGAAATGTGGGTTGATAAATTAAAGTTGGGAACCCTAGGAGTTGCAACATCCTTGCTGCAATATTGGAGCTCATCAGGGCCACCCTACATTCTTGAAAGAAAAGCACATGTAGTCTTCCATCCTTTTTCACTAATCAGATTCTCGTAGCAATTCCAGGACAATCCTGTACCATGTTAGGATTGAGGAAGAATTAGGCGAGAAGGGCCATCTGACGATTAGAATATTTGGAGATAACAAATGGAGGGATGGAGTGCATTTAGAGAGCCAATTTAGAGGGTGTAGAGGTGATTTTCGAAACTACTTCCATGTCTGTTGACCTCCATTAACTGTCACTAGAACCCTGCAAAAATGTTAGGAAAATAATGTAATGGTTACCTTTTCTCTTCCTTTGTCTTTTATTCTTTTTCCTTTTTATTCTTTGTTTTTTTCCCTTTTTTTGTGACCTGCAAGCTGCCTCAAAGGAGGTTTTCAACTCGCGGTACTACACTAGGTGCCTCAAATGAATTTTTCACCTGGGGATCTTTTATTTCTTTTCTTCATTTTTTTTTGTTTCTTTTTTAAACTCCTAGACTACATCATGGATATTTTCAATCCAAGATCTTGCCTCGGGTGCCTCATGGAGGTTTTCGCCCTAGAATTTTATCCATTTTTTTCTCTTTTTTACCCTTTTTTTTCCCTTTTTTTCTTTTTCTCTTCTTTCCTTATTTTTTTCTCCACTGATCAAAGGCTGGGTGGATTGGGAGCCTTGAGGCTCCCAATCACATTCATATCTCTTCTTATTGAATTGGTAAACTCCTCTTTTGACAAAAGTCTCTTGTAAAGCTTCAGTCGATAACCATTGAATAATTATGGAACTTTTTCGTCATCAACTATTCAGATTTGGACAAATCCATTTTCATAAGACTTTTACACTAGGTAGGGACCTAGCCATCTTTTCATCAACTTTCCCTTGAAGCCCTTGAATCTAGAGTCATACAAAAGGGCCTAATCACCCTCTTGGAAGGTCCTTTCCCTTATTTTTTTTTCATGACAAATCTTCCTCTACAATTGGACCACCTCAGTATGCATGAGGGTCTGCAACCTAAGTCCATCAAGATCATTTAGTTCTTGCAGCCTCTCTTGTTGAGCATTGGTGATATATAGGTCCGATTTTTCTATCATTCTCAGGGTGTTGTCCTCAAACTCAATGGACAATAGTGACTTTTTGTGATAAACCAACTCAAAAGGAGTGAACCCAATGATGGTTTTCCATGTGGTATTATAGGCCCAAGTAGCCTCCACAAATTTGGATACCCAATCCTTTTTGTTGTTGCTGACAAATTTGGTTAAGATGCTTTCTAAAGCTCTATTTTCCCCTCAACATGCCCGGTTTCTTAAGGATGATAGTGAGTGGATTTTTTTCCTAATGTAATGTTTCTCCAATCCCCTCAATCAAATTAGAAGTGAATTGTGCTCCTTGATCAATGACCAACTTCCTTCGGAAACAAAACTTGTAGAAGATGTCTCCCTCAAGAACTCTGCCACCTCTTAGTCTGTGGTTGCCTTAACTTCCTTCACTTCAACCCATTTTACCAAATAATCAATGCATACAATGATGTACCTCTTTTATCTGGATGGGGGGTCAATTGGTCCAATGAAATCCATGTACCACTTCTCAAATGGTTCAAGAGTCCCGTGAGATTGTAGTGGAATGTCATCCTTTGGTGTAGGCTTGCCCATTGTTATCACCAAAAAATTTATCATCTAGCCTAATTTACTAGATGGATCGAAGTACACCATGTAAAGCCAATTTTACCATAGTAAAATTGCTTTCGCTGCGAGAAATTACTTAATAAACCACCTTTATTAAGTAATTTATAATTAAACCCATGAAGAATAATTAAATAAATCACTATATATTTTATTTTCTTCTAGGAATAATTAATTAAACTATTGTTTTATTATTATTCCTTGTCAAAGTTGACCCAATCATGAAAAATGAATAGATAAATCATTATTTTTCTTATTTTTCTCTAAGAATAATTAATTAATCACTAATTAATTATTAGTCTTTGTTAAATTTGACTAAATTCCTTAGGAATAATTAAATAAATCATTATCTGTTTATTATTCCTTAACTAATTAATTGAGATGATAAATAAATTATTTATTTATTTATTATTTCTAAATAAAGTTTAAATACTTTTTCCCTCCAAGAATGGGATCAATAATATTTTATTATTGCTCATTATTCGAGGATAACTCAATATTTTGTTATCAATAGAAGGATTTTCCATTCATTATTCACTTTTGATTATTTTTATTGTTGCACTCACTGTTGTAACTCTGATTATTTTCTTTGTCGCACACCATATTTTTGTTGGGTTTATGCATTATAGAGGAGAGAGACTCTACAGAAACTGGAGATGTTTGAGGATAGCCAAGAACCCATCCCATAGAGGGGGACTGGTAACATTTATTTGTTCCCTTCACAGGTGTTATTCTTTACATATCTAGTTTCCATTGGATTATTGGAGTTATTACTCTTTCTTTTTGGTGTTTAAATATGATTGTGGCATAGATCCGGACTTTGGCAGGTTTTGTTTCTATCAGTTGCTGCAAATATACAATGTTTAGTAGTCATTTATATTGTTGAGATTGTTTGTCATCAACAATCTTAAGTGGGTTATTTTCGTACATCATTGAGAAGAAAACACTACAACACCCCTCCTTCAGCACTCATCACATATGGCAGTGTACCTCCCGGCATCGTGATGTAGGGTAGGCCAATAGTATCCTGCTAGGAGAAATTTGAAATTTTTCCTCTTTGCAGCAAAATGGCCCCCATAGGGTCCATCATGGCATGCTAAGAGGATGTCAAAGACCTCATCGTCCCTTACACACCTCCTCAAAATCTTGTCTAGTCCCAATCTAAAAAAAATCCCCCCCATTCCAAGTGTCAGGGGCACATTTTTTGACAATTTTTCTCTTTTCCTTGGAGGATAGATTGGGAGGAAATTTCTTAGGAACCAAGAAGTTTTCTATGTCAGCAAACCAAGGAGATAACAATGAAATAGCAAAGAGGTTCTCATCAGGGATTTGATAATCCATCATCTCTTCATTCTCTACAGACAATGTTAGTCTAGACGAAAAATATGTAACCACATTTTTCTTTCCTAGCTTGTCAATGGTTGTTATATCAAACTATTATAACAACAATAACCATCTAATGATCCTAACATTGACATTATTTTTTTTTCATTAGATACTTCATGGTTGCATGAACAGTATGTACAAAAACATGGCACCTTATGATGTAATGTCTAAACTTGTTCAAGGAGAGGACAATAGATAAGAGCTTTTATTCAGTAATTGTGTAGTTAATTTCAACCTTGGATAGATTCTTGCTAATAAACTATATGGCATAGGTAAAATTTCTTTCCACTTGTACAAAGGTTTCCCTTGCAACCTTATTGAATGCATTTGTATGGATGTGAAAAGGCAAGGCCCAATTCCGACCCCTAAGAATTGATGCAGTGCTAAATTTATCCTTCAACTCTTCAAATGCTTCTTGACACTTATTTGTCCAACAAAAATCAAAATCATTAGTTAATAATCCAAACAAAGGTGAGGCCATCTTACTAAAGTCCTTCATAAATTTCCTATAATATCCAGCTAGTCCTAAGAAACTCCTAACATCCCTTTTTTTTTAGGGACGGGGATCCTTCAATCTTGTTGGCGTCAACTTGAATCCCTTCCTTTGAGAGGAAGTAACCTAGGAAAATCCCTTAATTTGTAAAAAATTCACACTTTTCTCGACTAAGTGAGAGATTCATTTCAATGCACTTCTTTAAAACTTTACATAGGTTGCAAAGGGCTTCCTGGAAATCATTCCCATAAGGATTGAAGTCATCCATACAAATTTCAACTATATCATGAACAAGATCAGCAAAAATACTCAACACGACCCTTTGGAAGGTAGAAGGGGAATTACACAAGCCAAAGGGAAGGACCCTATAGGAAAAGGTCCTGCATGGACATGTGAAGGTGGTCTTATCATGATCCTCAAGTTCAATCTAGCTCTGATTGTACCCACTGAAACCATTAAAGAATGAAAAGAATTCCCTGCAATACCATCCAAAACTTAATTAATGAAAGGTAAGGGAAAATAATATTTCTGTGTAGCCTTGTTAAGTTCCCTATAGTCAAAAAAAATTATCCACTTCCCATTATTATTGGGTACTATAACAAGAGGAGACACCCACTCACTCTCTAAAATAGGGTAAATGAACCATGCATCCAATAACTTATTCAAATCTTCTTTCACAATGTCCTTAAGGGGAAGGTTCATTCTCCTCTAGGGTTGGCACACAAGTTTGCATCCCTCTTTAGTGTAGATGCGATGTGTACAAATGGGGGGATGCACCCCTTTTATATCTTTATAGTCCCAAGGAAAAGGCATCAATATGTTATCTCAACATAATGAGTAGTTGCTCTTCTTACTCTGCTAAGAGGGAAGGAATAATTTTCAAGGTTTTAGATGGACTAGTTTCCACAATATCAGCATGACCTTGATCAAAACTAGCAATGAATAGTTATGCCCATGGGTTGTTCTCAGGTTTCCCTAAATATTCTTCTAGTAGATCATCAATTTTCATGGAAGCAGGATGTTGGGTTTGCAAAAATTTGTCAGTAAGGTCATCCTCATCTAGTTGTATGCTTCCTACAGTGGTTTCTAATGTACAGGTTGGGTAGGGGGATGACTGATAGAAATCTTCTTCTTCTTCTTCATATGCCCACATTGGTAAACCATTATCAATAAAAGGTTGAGTAGGGGGTATAGTACAAGTTTCTTGGTGAGATTCCCATTTTTAATTATCATGTTTCTAGCCCTCTAGTTGATATAAGCATTAGTAGTAGCTAACCAAGGTCTCCCTAAAATGAGAGGATGCCCATTAAACCTGGTCTTGGGTTGGAGTACAAGGAAATGTGTGGCTTACTCCTAGGAATCAATGGATACCATCACATCACCAATAACACCCTCAGGGGCCACTGTGGATTTGTATGCAAGTTGCAGAACCATGTTGGCTTTCCTCAAAGCTCCTTGGAGGTTGAGCTTCAACATAGTTTCTCTGGTCATGACATTGATTACAACCCTAAGGTCAATCAGTGTGTTTGGGACTACAATATTTATAATGTATACATCCACTACCAGGCGACCAGGATCCAAATAATTTTGGGATATGACCTTCCCAAGCATGAGATCAACCAGTCACCCAACAACATTGATAGTGGGGGGAATTTATTTCCCTCCTTCCATGCATCTTGATACACTCTTCCCTGATAAGTTTGTTATAAATGGGGACATCTTTGATGGCATGGAGAAGGGGTATTTTAACACACAAGTTCTTCAATTCTCCCATAAGTTCAGCCTCTTCTAGGGTGTGTTGCTTAGGTTGGACCAACCTTTCAGGACGGGGAGGTATATTGGCTTGAGGGATATTGTCTTCCTTCTCTTCTTAAATATCTTCAGATGGAGAAGGTGGGTGAGCATCTGGAAGTAACTTCCCAATCCTAAGGTTGATTTCCTGAATCTCCACAACATAGGTAGGATAGGATGTTTCTCCAGTATAGACCTGTTGGGCCTGCTTGTTGTTCGCGTTATGATTGGGTTGAGAAGGCATTTGAGGTTTCTTGGGTGGATTATTATGGGGTATTTAAGGTTGAGGAATAGGAGTAGGAATTAAGGCAAGTGGTTGGGTTTCCTTAGGCCTCCATCCTTGTGAATGGTTGTCCCATTAAGGAGGTTGGGATACATATGGCTAGAAGGGTGGATTGATAAGTTAAGGAGGATACTAAGGAAGATAGGACCAAGGGGAAGGCATGGTCCAAGGTGAGGTAATTTGGGGATACCAAGGCTAAAAATGTGTACTTTGATTTGGATAGAAAGAATGATAGTGTACATCTTGCATGCCTATTTGATATGGTCGAAATCCTTGTGGCTTTCTTTTATTAACGAAACAAAGTTTCTCCAAGACACCTTTTTCCCCTTGGTATATTATCTTCAGACCTAGAAGAAAGGGGCATTTGTCAATTTCATGATTCTCTTCACAAACCGAGCAGATTTATATTACATTTAGTGGGCACTAATTTCTAGGGTGCCTCTTGCTACATCTAGGGAAAAATATAGCAAGTGCCCTTTATCCCTCCTCTTGTTTCTTCTTAATCTACAAGGTGTCTATTTGTAAAGAAAAATTTTGCAACATTTCACTCTTAAAATATTCTAGCATGTTACTTATTTCATGTTTGATAGCTTACGTAGAGGGAGAAGAATTTACCAAGCCTTAACTAGACATGCCACTCCTCCTTGCAACCCTATAATGATTCTTAAATATTGTCTTGATGTCTTCCTAAGTCAGTTGATAAATGTCTCCACCATATAGGATATTAAGGGTCTCCAACATTTCTTCTTTATCCCTTGGAGAAGTACAAGCTTTAGTGACTCTGGATCAAGAGTGAAATTAGCTCTTCTATAGTTGACTTGAAATCTTTCTTCATAGTCCTCTAGGGATTCATCTGGTCTTAAGGTCATCCTAAAAATCTCCTCTTTTTTGTCCCTTGATCTATAATAATCTTTGTATTTTTTATTGAAATCTTGCTGCATTTGAGCCCAAGTGGTGATGTTTCCTCCTTCCAAGCTCATGAACAAATGCATGGTTGCATCCTTGAGAGTGGAAGGAAACAAGTTTAGATTCTACTCATCAAAAGTGTAATAATAGGTTCTAAAAACCACAACAAACTCAAAAATGAATGTAGTAGGGTCCTCAGAAGCTAGGCCATGGAAGTGTGGGAGAGAAGTAGGGATTATGTTCTCCTTTCAGGCTTCCCTATTATTTTCTCTAATAATAAAGAGCTCATGTTGCTTGTTTTCAACCATCATTTTGGTAAGTTATGTAGTTTCTTCCTCCCCAGTAAGTTCTTCAAAGATCTATGGTTTCTCACTCAAATCCTCTATGATCATAATAGGAGTTCCATAGTCACCAAAGAAGAGTGTTGATTGATTTTTTGTATGAGTGGGGATTTTTGGCATAAATTTCCATGGGGTCTCCCTAACAATACGAGGCATGAAATAAATGTTTTTTCTTTTTTTATCTTTCTAGAAAAGAAAAAAAAGCAACGGATGTAAATATTTTTTTTTGTTTTTCAAGAAATAAAATGAAAAAAATAAATAAGAGAAAGAAACCCAAAGCATAATCAACACCTACTTTGAAACCTCCCTAACAACAAAGCCAAAAAGAGATGATTTTTGGTATTGCAACAAGGATGTTGCAACTCCCATGGCTACCAACTTTAATTATCAACTTGAGGTTCGTACAAACTTAAGAGGTGACATTGTTGCATAGTAAGCTAAGTTCTACTTAAGTTTCTATGAGGCATTGGATCAAACCAAAGTGTAGAGAGACCATTTTGCAAACTGAATCTAGATTTTGTAGAAAGGGAAAATGTTGCATAAAAGGAAATTATAATCTACTTACAAGAAATATAAATGTTGCATGAAAGGAAATTCTAATCTGCTTGCGATAAATTTAAATGTTGCATGAAAGGAAATTATAATCTACTTGTAAGCAATGAAAGTGCTTGGAATAGAAACCTTAACCTCTTGCGAAGAATAAATGACAAAGAAGTAAACATAATCTAGCTACATAAATTAAATAGCATGAAATAAATCCCAAACTATTGGATTCAAAGGAGATCCTATTCTAATGACAAAACTCAATAAATGCTTCAAGAAATAACAATGTAATATATCCCTGTGTTATTAAATTCAAGAACTCAATCACTAACATTGCATAAATAAATTTCAGCGATGAAAAGAAAGGTCCTAAGTGGTCTATGATCTTCCTCGAGCTTCAATTCAAGGCATAGGAGACGTTTTGAAGGGATAAGAGGCAAAAATTAAGCTTAAAGCACAATTTTGGTCAAGTTTTGAGGGGTTCTGTGTGATGCTACAGGATGCTACAAGATTTCCTTGTATTGTTACAAGATTGAATCCTAGAGCATTCCAAAGGCTTATAGGGTGATCTAAAGGTGAGTAAGGATGGTGGAAGGTGGGAGAAGGATATGGGAACCCTTACCAAGCTTAGTAGTCCTCAGGAGCCCATCTTGCATAAGGAGGGAATGCAAACAGCAACCTCTAACCAATCTGTCATGAACTTTTTGTATGCAGACCACTTGAAGAAATTGATGAGGATGAAAGGAGGGTATTGATAGTATGGTCCCAAGTGAAAATGTAAATGCTCTACCCTAAAAACCTATAGTATGACATGCACACCAAAAATATTACTCAACTTGCAAAAAATCTAAACCATGCTAACAATACTAATTGTAGAAAACCAAACTAGAACAGAAAGGATGAGTTGAATTTTTTATTCAAGATCTAACCACTGCATCAAAAGAAAAACTATATTTTTTTTCTTTCCAATACAAATTATATAATCACACTTTCCAAGAGATATAATTGAAAAACCTATAGAGGCAACTTTTCTCATAAGCCAATCTTACGAAAGGAGCTATTGCTAAACTAAGTACAAGAAAGAAATATGCATAACAAAATTGTACAAAGGAGAGAGAATAGAGTGCTTAGGTTGAGCCCTAACCAAAAGGTACTCATCCCTCTAAAACACACTTAAATTCTAGGTGACAAAATGCTTCCCATTTATCTCAAAAAGTGTTCAAATACATGATATAGGAACTGAAATGATAAGTACAAGCTCCTAGCTCTAGTGGTCATTATGCTCTTCCAAAAAGTTGAATCCTACTGAGCTCTTAGGCTCCTTAATTTATACAAAATGAGTGAGGTAGTAGCCTCCTTGGAATGAGGGTTGCTTCCCTCCAGAATCCCTACGAAAGTGGATCTAGTCTCCTTATTCCTCACAGCCACTGAGTGTAGTAACTACCCAATAGCCAACCGAGTTGGTCGGTGAGTTAATGTAGGAAACGAGCATCTTACATCTCCTCCAGCTAGTCTCCAACGTGATTTTGCACAATAAATATTTTTATTCCTGTACGTTAATCATGTTAGGCCTCCTTAATCTCCCTAATAAGCAAATTATAGTCCAAAAGGGTGTTATCAAAGGCAAAGAGAGAGGTAAATGTATGCTAAAGGATGGCCAAATGGGCCTTGATTTATACCTATTTAGGAGGCCCATCAGCCATCATATGAAGGATTTCCTCCTTAGTAGCATGCCTACCCATAATGACTTTTTCCAACACCATTTTGATTCTCCAGTATAATTCAATAGCCAATATACATTGGTTCTATCAACCCTGGGTGTGAATTGAATTAGGGATCTAGTCTGTAATATCAGCTAAACACTCAAAGTTAGAAGTGCATGCTTGGTAAATGGTTACTTCTGCCTCAAGCTCCTAAAATTCTTCACATATCATATCCAGAATTTTCTCCATGTGTTCTTGTGATGAGGTTTTTGCATGGAATTTGGCTCGGGATCTTTCTTAACAACAACCTACATTACCACCCCTTTGGACATGGGCTTGTTCGAGCACCATGTCAACTAAAGTCGTAACACCACGAGCTAACAATAAAAAGGGAGACCAAACACCATGAGAAGTGGAGGGAGGAGGCATAGCATGCCATCAGTTGAGACTTTTGTCCATGGAAACCTAGATAAGATGAAGACTAGAGTGCTTGAGAAGGTACCTTCCCTACTAGCTAAGCTGCTTCCACCAAAGAAAATTTTCTACCAGAAAGAGGGGGTAAACAAAAACAAGAGTGGAGAATGGAGGTGTTGGTCGGGGCAAGAACAAAGGAGAGGAATAGGGACGTGAAGGAGAGAATCTACTTGTTGTAATAAGTCAAAGACTACAAATAAGAAGAAAATGTGAAGGATTTTGATGCTCTAGAGGAGATTCCCAACATAAAGGCAAAAACCCCCTTCTCACTTAAGAGAACCAACATTGTAAGAAAGGGAAATAGCCCTGTGGATAAGACTAGCCAACAAAACTCAAAATCCAAAAATAGAAATAACCAAACACCATCATTAAACCAAATCGACATGATAGCTACATTCCAAAGGAATGTTGGGAATGATAAAGGTGGCACAAAGACCATTATAGGTTATACAAGGTTATGTACCATCAACTTAAACTTCACCAAAGTGCGTTGAGCCATTATCATTTTGCTTCCTCCTTGCATTATGATCTAGATGTATATTGGTGGCCACCCGCCTATTCTACTTGGACCCCTAACATTGTTTCCTATTAGTTTCCTATTTTTTATCATAGTTTCACATTTCAGTAGTTTTCTATTTTTGGCAGTTTTCAGATCCTGAAATTCCATAGTCATTTTGAGGCCCTAAACGATGTTTTTTGAGGAAATGGGAAAACGTAAGACAATGTATATTGTTTATAGTTGAAATTTGTTGTCCTCAGATAGACCTTTCTAACGGGATATCATCTGCACCAAGCAAAGATCTCATGCCAAAGTTACGATCCCTGGAAGTTGAGATCCCAACTAACTCCATTGGGAACCATAAACTTTTGGCACATAATCTCCTAGGGTTAGTTTTTTGGTTGTTTAGTATTTTTCATTGTTTCTTCATGATAAAAAGGCCTCAGAGCCTCATTGTAACACAGTTTAGAAGGCATGTATTTGTCACATATTTTCTCATAAATAAGATACCATTACTTGACCTATTTTTCTTGCATTCTTCATGTAAACAGTTTCCAACATTTGTTATTGACTAATTTAAGTTACATTTTGTTGTATCTTTGTGTTTTGTTTAAATTTGTATTTAATTTCATTCCTTCATAAATCTAGATCACATTAACTCTTGTGCATGCCACTTTTTCATTACAATTAAGGCTTTGGGGCAAGTCATTTGCACTAATTATGTGAGGTGGTAACACCCCTATCCCATCCCTCCTCACCTGATCGACGAACACTCATTTATAATTTTTTCCTAATTTTATAAATATTCCTTTATATTTATATGTGTGTGTTGGGGGGGGGCTTAACCACGGAGCATGACCCTGGGAGTGTCGAGAGAATTGATCCAGTGAGCTCTCAATAGCGAAGGTGCTTTAACGACGGACAATCGACTGATTGAGTTAACCCTTGGGCATACATACAACATAACATACATACATACGTACAAACATACATACATACAATATACATATTAACTTACAATATATATATATAATATATATATATATAATATATATATATATATAATATATATATAATAATATATATATATAAGGGCTAGTGGACAAGTATACTCACTTCAGAGTTCACAAGGTTTGAAGCCAATACAACAATATTCATAGGCGCTAAGCCATTGCAATAATATTTATCAGGCAATATAGCTCATCATGTCACTAGCGGGGACTTGAACTTGGGTGGGGAATATAACAGCCATTCCACCTAACCACCTGAGATAACCCCAATTAACGATGTGTTTGTGTTTATTATTTTTATTATTTCATGTTAATTTTTTTTATCAATTCTTCAAATTATTTTTATATCAAAATTCCTAGTTATAAAAAATTCCTTTGAAATTTTAACCCTTATTTTTCACTCTCATGACAAATAAAAATCTCCTATCACTCTATTCTTAACTTATTCTCCCAAAGTTTAAGGAAATTCCTTGCTCTTTTCAGCTTAAGCATGTCTTTTTTTGGAATAGGGTTTCCATAAGTTTAATTTAATTATTTATAGTTATATGTATAATTATTAGGTGGATGGTAGCTCTAAGGGTTAGCTCAGTTGGTTGAGCCCCTATCAATAAAGCATGTATGTTATTGAGAGGTCACGAGTTCAATTCTCTCAACACTCTCGACGGTCAAGCTCCATGGTTGAGCCAACAAGAAGTGATCCCTTTGGGTGGATCTAACTAGTACAAATATTTCATGGACGTAGTGGTCACTGATCTTTAGGGCCTGTGAACCACATAAAAATATTTATTAGGTGGATAATGCGGATTTAATATCAAATTAGAGGTTTAGATTTATTTTTAATGTATAATCACCCATAGGGGGATTTGAACATTGAATCTCACAATTTACATAATACTTCATAACATTGTAGTCGTCAATTGAGGTGTCCCCATGGGCACAAAGGTTGAGATTTATCTCTAATGTGGTTATGTCATTTTTTCCCTTTTAATTAAATTTATTAATTAAAAAAAAATGGCATATGAACAAGTGGCATATGAAATGAGTTATGGTTTTTGGGGCATGTTGTATTGTAATAGAGTCTATTTAAATGTTTTTTTTTTTCTAAATAAGGTTAATCTATTGATATAATACAAAAAAGTTACAGAGTATCCGGGCCGTAAAGGGTCTCGACCTTAATCAGCACGCAACCATGAAAATTGTCTAAGACTGCCCCTACAAAGGGGAAACCAGTCCAAAAAGCACCCAAATTTAACCCACAGGTTTCCTGAATAGACCAACCTATCAGCCAACAACAAAACCACCCTGAAAACCAGCAAAACCACCCAGAAAAACAACAGTTTGTCCTGACTGGACCAACCAACCAGCAGATTACCCTGAGGACACATAAGCAAGACAAAAAAAAACCCAGAACTAAATGAAATGCCACCTGTCAGGTGTGACACGCGTCGTCAGGTCATCCGGAGCGGGTTCCTCCACGATAGGACACGCCCAGTCATCCGGGTTGTCCACCTCACCACGTCCCACTACCTGATGTCCTCCCTCCCTGCTTCCAGCTTCATCCTACGGGCGCGACGTGTTCTCCAGACAGCTTTCCACTGCCCATGTGTCACTTGGAACACCTAAAGCATCATGCGAGCTGCTAGCAATGGCTTTTCCATGTCTTCTGTTCCAACCTCCATTGCCATCTAGCTCGTCATTGTTGTCTCTGTGTATGCTTGGGCCCGCTCTGTTCATCTCCTCCATGGAAGTAGTCATGGGAATTTGCTGCTCAGGCTCTTCATAAATGTAGATGGAGACGGTGGCAACTATAACCAGGCAATTCAGAGAGCTACGAAACCGGAACTGCGTCGTATGGGGGACCTAATGTGGAGGCAGAGGAAAGGTAGTAGTGCATATTGCCGCCTCGTTGCATCTGGAGCAGTGGAGGCAGGCTCTGCCTCTACCACTTCTGGTGTTCGAATAATGACCTGCAACACTATAGTGGCGGGGATTTTCAGCTAAGGAGGCAGGGGAAACCGAATTGTGGCTATGTAAAGCAGGGGAGCGAGAGCTACCGCCACGCATGCCACCACAACGGTTGCACATATGGTGGCGGACCATGGTGGAGGTAGGAGCAGTTGCAGAGTCAGGGGGGCGAAGAAGAGTTGACAGAGGAATACTGAGCAAAGGTTACAGAGTGCTGAGGGGCAAAAGCCAAATTGCAAAGGTTAGTATGGGAATGGTGGAAGCCATTACCCAAGTCTAGACAGCACACAAGCCAGCATTTGCGTCCCGTGCTAGTTCGCTCAGTCAGCTCTCCCGCCTGCGAAGGGCAGGCACAGTGAAACAAGGGAAGAATGATCGGATTATTCACTGGTTCCATGGTTATGCAGGTGATGGTTTTGCCTCGGCTAGAGCAGGCATTAAATGCCGCCTACGAGGTGTCGTGAGGATTATTCATGTTGGTCTTAGGATGGTTGCAAAGGGCCAAGTGGCTGTCTCGCCCGTCGTCACCCCGTCTCATCACCTTAATCTCCTTAATTGCCACCCGCATCTGGGGGAGTTTATTTAAATGTTAATAATCTCTATGGTTAAGAATATTGTTACATGTTTTTTAATTATGCATATGTTTATCTTATATTAATCTAAAATAAAGTTATATTTTAGGATTTTTTTTTTTAATTTTAGGAACATAAGATATATCATAAGTAAATGTTTTGATGGTTATTGGGGAATGATGCCTCTAGATGTTTACGAGTGATTTAATTTATATGGTTGCAGTAGTCTAAATGGCTATTAAAAATCTTTTTATAATCAAATCCCAACGCTCTCTTTATATTTTACAAGTCTGATGTCTATAATGATGGATAGAGTGTCCACTCAAAAGCATTGGATATTTTAGGATCTTGTACAAATTTATTTAAAAATAGCACAAATAGTTCATTTTGATTTTAATTCTTTCAACACTAAAATTTTAATACATTTATAAACATTTAAAATGCAAATTTATCTTCTTCCTTTTTCTATGTAATCAAGCACCCTACTTTCCACTCTCTATTTTGTAGGTTCATATGTAATCAAGTACCCCACTCTTCAGTTCATAAGTAGTGGGAACCCTTAGGTTTGCCTAAGCCAGATTACTCCAACGAGGTATCGATTCATCATGGTATATATGTGTGTGTGTGTGTGTGTGTGTGTGTGTGTGTGTGTGTGTGTGTGTGTGTGTGTGTGTGTGTAGGCTCATACTTAATATGAGTTTAACATGTCACTTGTAAGAATTGAATTTGGGTGGAAAAGATAACAAACACTCCTTCTAAACACCCATGATGAACTTAATTGAAAAAATGCAAATTTATGTATACAAGAATCAAGAAAAATAAACGAA
>APFE030943402.1:0-90757 GCA_000404065.3 Pinus taeda | reverse complement strand
GATCATTGTTTCTATAAATCCTAGTTGCAAACATAATTTCATCAATGTTAATTTGGCAAAAAATATATGTATGTGTGTATATACACACTTTTTTATCTATGTTGGCTTTTAAATATCTAAATCTAATCTAAGATGCGAATTTACGTTAATTATAATATTTTGTAAAGATAATATCTAGTTGTCTATGATTTATGAGGGGTGTTAATTCAAGGTAATAAAATTTTATTACCAACGTAGATCCATTTAAATTCTAGATCTATCAAGTGTCGAAAGGGATCAAATCTCTCGAGGTGCAAACCTTTCCTCAAGTTTTGCACTCAAAAAGGAAGTTTGCAGAGATTTTATCCCTCTCGGCACTTGATAGATCCAGAGTTTAGATGGATTGTAGTATACCTAGGGGGGATAGTATGGGGTACAGAGGGCGGTACCCAAGGGAATAATGTAATAATGGAATGGGCCATAGTTATAAGGTAAGCCCATGGTATTAGATATATGGTATTGAGAGAACCATGGTAATGACCCATGGTATTGTATGTATGAATCATATATAGAGGCTAGAGACTCCCCATTGAGAGATGTCAAGGAATATTGTATGGACAAGCATATGGATTGTGGAGTGTTCTCCTTCCTTAAGAAGTGATTGTATGGTGTTGCCCTACCTCAAGGGTTTGATATTAATAAATATTTACCATGGTTCTCTCAATACCATATATCTAATAACACGGGCTTACCTTATAGCTATGGACCATCCCATTATTACATTATTCCCTTGGGTACCTCCCTTTGTACCCCATACTATCCCCCCAGGTATACTACATGGATGTACATTGGTTTATAAAATTCATTACAATATAATATTTGAGAAAATAGTTCTAATTTTTGAATTCAGGCTTCGATGATCCATTCTTGAATCATTAAGAAAACTTTCGGCAATAATCACATACGAGATGTTTTGTTGTCGTGTTTCGAACCATCAAGTGTGGTTCATTGTCAAGCCAAGATGGAGAATCAGATCCTATCATATGATTAAATAGAAAGAGCATTGTAGAGAACAATTAATTTTCAATGATTAAAATATAAAAGCTAGTTTTGAAAAAATATTATTTATTAATAAAATATTTCAAATGTTAAATATGACTTCTAGACAAACAATTTTTATTTTAGTTATTTATTTAACAATATAATAACAAATTAAGTCAAAAAATAAAAATAATAAAACCAAATAAATTATTATCATTAGGTCAAAAAATAAATAAATCAATCAAATAGCAATAAAAGTAAATTAAAAATGGTCCAAGGGATCTTGGATAAACGTTGATCAGGTGCTCTATTAAGAAACTCCTTGATGTGAAGTCGTTGGTTCAATTCCCTACCCTGATCGGGGTGATATATTGGACATGATGAATATGTAGTCCTACCAAGGTTAAAAAAAAAAAAAATGAACTTATAAAATAAGACCAATAAAATAGAGTCAAGTCCCACTAGCACAACCGGTTGAGGATGGGCCTCGTTAGAAAGGCGACCTAGGAACAAACCTCATGGACGTTGTTGCACCTATGTTATGGGGAGGAGACATGTTAAAATCTAGTCAGCTTAGGGCTGGTGTGGCCCAGGCCAAGTGTGATCCCCTAGTGACTTTGACGGCTTAGATGCCCCTGGGTCGCGGTTCCTCAAACCGCAGGTCAAGCCTAGAGGAACACAGACAAATTGACAAAAATAAAAATAGACAAATAAATAGTAATTCATTAATATATATATATAATAGAGTGAATAAAATTGGTAAATTATTAAGAAGACAGGGTCGAGACCCAGCAACTGCTAATTTTCCAACCATGGTCTCTGTTTAGATTACTAGGTGTCCTTTTGATTTCTATGGCTTCCCTAAACTTGCGGTGATGGAAATGACTAATCCTAGAAATGACTTGTGTCTCTTCAATGCAGATGTGATGTTTAGACTTTTCCGCATGTTCTGCCATAGCTAAGGATCGGGTCCTCCGATGTTTGATGTCAGTGGCGTGCTCATGAATCCTTTGATTTATTGAGAGACCAGGCTCACCAATATGGGGAATTCCACAAGAATATGGAATGACATAAATACCTTTCATATCCTTCTGGTCCACCGGGTCTTTTACAAATCTTAGGGAGCTCCAAATGGTGTTTAGGGGCCTAAAGGTTGAGGGAATATTGTGCTTCCTTAGGATCCTCGCAATCATGTCAACGGTCCCTTGGATAAAAGGAAGATGCACCCCTGAACACCGATCCTTGGGTTCTTTTTTAATATTCGAAGCTTTTCAGCTTTAAGGAAAGTTTTAAGACATTGGTGCCTTCTATAACCATTATGATTAACAACATTGAGGAGATGGATTTTCTCATCATTAAGGTGGTTTTCACAAGAAAATCTTAAATCTCGAGTAGCTAAGCTGTTGAGAACACCTAGATTTTGAGGAGGGAAATGATGGAATTTCGTATGAAGATATTGCTCCATTTGAGTTTTCTTACAAAAGACTTGGTGAGAGAAATAATTGTCATCCTTCTTCGAAATAAGGATGTTGAGGAAAGGAAAAATCTCATTGATTTCACATTCCATGGTGAAATTTATGGCGCTAGATTGATGGTTAAGATGTTGGAAAAAATGTTCCAACTTTTCCCGACCATGGGACCAAATGGCACAGGTGTCTTCTACAAACCTCTTCCAAATATTAGGCTTGAATTGAGATGAGGCCAGGGCCTTTGATTCAAGGTATTCCATCAACATATTAGCGATTATAGGGGAAAGGGGGGAACCCATGGAAACACCACAAGTTTGTTCGTAAAATTCCCTATCAAAGCTGAAGAAAGAAATTAGTCTAACTCCATAAAGTTCACCATAGAATGTTGATCATGGATTGTTTCCAACATATTAACAGTCAGTCTAGCTCCATAAATTTCAACATGGAATGTGAAATCAATGGGAGTCTATTTTTCCTCGATGTCCTTATTTCAAAGAAGGATGACGGTTCTTTCTATCTCCAGGTATTTCATAAGAAAACTCAACGAAGCGATAGATTCATGCCAAACCTCATCATTTCCCTACTCAAAATCTATGTGTTCTCAACACCTTAGCTACTTGAGATTTAAGAGTTTCTGAGGAAAAACACCTTAATTATGAGAAAACCCATATCCTCAATGTTTTTAATCATAATGGATATAGTAGGCACCAATGTCTTAAAGCTTTCCTTAAAGCTGACAACGGTTCAAATATTAAAAAAGAACCCAAGGATCGATGTTCAGGGTTGCATCTTCCTTTTAGCCAAGGGACCACTCATAGGATTGCGAGGATCCTAAGGAAGCATAAGGTTCCCTCAACCTTTAGGCCCCTAAACACCATTCATAGCTCCCTAAGATCTGTAAAAGACCTAGTGGACCCGAAGGATATGAAAGGTGTTTATGTCATCTCATGTTCTTGTGGAACTCCATACATTAATGAGATTGATCGCTTAATGAATCAAAGGATTCATGAGCACGCAACTGACATCAAACATGGGAGGAACTAATCCTCAACTCTAGCAGAACATGCGGAAAATACTAAGCATCACATCTGCATTGAGGAGGCCCAGTTCATTGCTAGGATTAGCCATTTCCATCGCCACAAGTTTAGGGAAGCCATAGAAATCAAAAGGAAGCCTAGTAATCTAAATAGAGACAATGGCTAGAAAATTAGCAGTTGTTGTGTCTCAGCCTCGTCTTCTTAATAATTTAATAATTTTATTCACTCTATTTTTTTTGTATATATATATATATGAATTGTTATTTATTTGTCTTATTTTATAAGTTCATTTTAATTTTTCATTTTTAATTTTACTTTGATTGTTTGTTTTATTTATTTTATTTATTTTATTTTGTGACCTAATGATAATATTTATTTGGTTTTATTGTTTTGGTTTGTTGACATAATATTTTTAGTTATTTGACTCAATTTGATACTATATTATTAAAAATAAATAAAATAAAATAAAATAAAATTTACTCTGACAGTCAAATTTAACATTTGAAATATTTTATTAATAAATAATATTTTTTCAAAACTAGTTGTTATATTTTAACCATTGAAAATTAATTGTTCTCTATAACACTCTCTCTATTTAATCATATGTTATGATCTAATTCTCCATATTGTCCTGATGATGAACCACAATTGATGGTTTGAAATGCGTCAACAAAACATCTCCTATGTGATTATTGTTGAAAATTTTCTCAATAAAATAGTTCTATTTCGTGAAACTCACATTAATATAATATTGAGAGAATAAATCTTAATATTTAAAACTTTAGTGATAAGTAAAATATATATCTTTGATCTTTCTTTTGCATTAGGACAGTTGCTAAGGTGATATCGATGGTGGGAAGGATGGTGATTTACCCTAGCAGGGGTTACGGGTAACTACGGACTTTTTATTGTAGGCACCATAACCCTCTTTCCTATCTCCCTCCACTACCTGTTGCCCTCTGCCTACGCCTTTTGTTCCGCTTTCCTGACAGTTATGGTCCCCGTTTACCAGCTGCAGAATGGACGACATGGACTTTAAGACGGTCGACTACTCATTGGACCCTAATCCGAATCAGCTTATCTTTAGGCTCCCTAACCCTAAGCTGACCCTAACTTCTTTACACTCTCCCGCAACTTCGTTTCCTATGGTCTCATCTCCTATGGTAACCCTTCCTAGGCATACTACATCCTCCCTCCCCTTTGCATCCCTCTCCATCGATTCCTTGGCACTTGATTGTCCCCCGCTCTCACCTGGGACCCTACACCTGTTGGCTACATGTTCGCCTCCCTCCCCGCCTTTTGAACCCTTGCCCCTTGGCGACCTACTTCGCTCGGTGAACTCCACCCCTTCCCCTGGTCCTGATCCTCCTGAGACAACTACACAACAGAACCTTGTGTTTGGTACCCCCCACTCTATAGTGGTAGTGGCTCCCTTGACTTCACCATCCGAGTGTTTTGAAACCTCGATCATCAAGGTTGGGTCGGCAATGCAACATCTACAACAAGAGAACTTGAGATCTTCTGATCCTCTACAGGACCATCCCATTGCGCCTAGATTAGGGAAAAGGAAAGTCAAGTGTGAAAAGGCTTCTAGGAAAGACTTCACAATCAAATTTTGGGAAGGTTTATCCGTGGGAGAAGTTGCAGACATGGCTAGGAAGGTTCTAGTGGGTAGGGTACGAGGACGTGCCTACTCTGCAGAATGTCTTGGTCTCTGGGTAAAATAAATCTAGGGGAAAATATTCAAAGAACTTCCTGAAGTATAGATCCTGCCCCATGGATGGTTTTCACTCCATTTTACACTCGAGGAATACACCAACATGGCACTTGCCAGATACTAGCACATAGAAATGGCCCTGGTCTTGTTGAAACAATGGATTCTTCTCTTCGATCCGGAAAGGGAGTAGATTGGAGTAGGACCTCTATGGGTAAGGATGCCTGGCCTTCCTTTGTAGTACTGGTCTGAAGATGTCTTTGTTCGTATTTGGAATACTATTGCCACTTGCTTGGACTATGACAAATCCTACATTAAATCAAAGAATTGAACACTTGCTTTCATCCTGGTACACCTTGATACGCACGAATGGCTAGAGGAGAAAATAACCCTGCAATGGTGAAACTTCACAAGGATCCAAATCCTAGACTATGAAGGTGTTCCCTTCAACTATCGCAGGTGCCACAAGGTAAGACATCTATTCAAGGAATGCCCTTTAGTGAGAAAGTCTTTGGATCCTTCGTTGGGCTCTGAAGGTGGGACGAGCAAGCTTACAGCATTGTCCCCGAGCAGACTCCATCAATAGCAGTGCCCCCATTCGGAAGGGAATCTACATCTCATTGGGTTCCCGTCAGTGCTCCCCGTCCTCCATCCCCACCGATGACCAAATCAAGGGCTACTGCAGAGGCTGCTCACACCGCTGGTACTCCTCCTGTTACACAAAAATATCGTCACCTTGATTATTTGCAGTCGGTGTATGCTTATCATCATCTATACCAGCTTCCTAAGCAAGTCTTAAACCTCAGCTCTTCAAAACAAGCTTGAGAAAAGAGAGAAAGACATCAAAAAAGCAATGTAACTCTGGTTCCGCACTTTCTCTTACTTTTGCCTGCGGGCCCACACCTTTTGTTCAAGGTATCTGCGTACTTATACGCTCTGTATGTAAAGGGGAAGGTGCGTACCCCTGTAAAAGTCAAAAGGCGCAATCTTTATCTTAAAAAACTCATCTTGGGTTAATTCTAGAGTTTTCTAGAAGCATTTGTTACGTGGATTGTTCGCTCCAAGTGGTTCATGCATCCCATCATAGGAGGAACTAATCCCTTGTTGAGAGGAGCTATCCCTTTGAAGGAGGACTCTATCCCTTTGAAGGAGGAGCTGGTAACTGATCTCCATTGCACTATAAATTGAGGCATTGGGTCAGTGGCCAGAGAGGTTAGAAGCTGAACTTTTGAGGGTAAATGCTAGTGAAATCAAGACTTCCTATTTGAGCTTAAGAGGAGAGATCACATACCTTTTTGGCCCCATTAGGGAGTGAGTGAAGCTTCTCAAAGTAGAGGAGACTTCTTGTTGGACCCTGGAAGGAGCTTGTACAGTGTCAAGGCAAAGGTTGTAAGGTTCTTTTCTTTTGAATTAATACAATCAAGCTCATTTTTCTCAACAAGTATCTTATGCTATTTGTTTCATGGACTCCTTGACTTTCATGTTAAATATGTTTTATAATATTGGATTTCAGGTGCTATTTAATCGTTTGCCTTGTTTTTGTTTGCAGGTTTGCGACAAAGGAACTTACTTGGATCAAAGGAGTGAAGGCATCTCCGAACTTGCGTTGGACATGAGGTAGGCCTTAAACACATTTGTTTGCCATTATTTATAAAGCGCATTTAGAGAAAGATAGTGTCTGGTTGGTTTGTTTGTCATTAGGTCTTCATTAGATTCTAGGAAGGTCAGTCTTGTCCACAAGATCGACTAATTCCACGTGACAACAGCCAAACTGCAAAAGGGACCAGATGTCAAAGAACGAGAACCATTGTAATCAAGGCTATTATTAGCATAACATGGTGTTAGAATCCTACTTGATTTAGATCTCTAGAGGGTCTAGTTGAAGTTTGTTACATTTAATAGGTAGTTAAAAGTTGAATAGGTGTCATTAGAAGTAGATTTCGAGTTCCCCCCATGCTGGAGGAGGAATCTCAATCAACTAGAAGAGCTCTATAAATAGTAGAAAGAGCAATGTACAAAAGGTTGGAAGTTTACGTAAAACGCTCTGTTATTAATCTTATGTAAAAACTCTATTTCTTTGGTAATACAATACTGGCTTCTCCTGCTCAAGAATCATAGAGACTTCCATGTATGAATTCCTCTTGTTGTCTTTTCATGTTATCTACAGTATTATGAGTTTTTGATTACTTAGAAATCACTTGCAGTGTTCTAATTTCCTTCATATACTCATAAGTTGTCATGTTGTGCTTGGTGTACTCTGTTTATATTGAAATATGTATGCCTTGATTTCATTGCAAAGCCAATTCTACTATTAATGCTAAATGAAATATGACCCCATAAGCCCAATGGATGCTTGTTAATTTTGATTTCACCAGCCTCATTCCTATCTCTTTCACAAAGAGTTAGCCATCTTAATCCTAATCATAAATTCTTAAATCCTCTAAGAGAGCCCTCTCAGGCTGAGGAGGCTAAGCCTTAGCTAAAAGATTGGTTTGAAACAGTTACCTGAAGTCTTCCTAGTCTGTAGCCTTCCAGGGCTTGATATAATGATTTATTGCAAGCAATTGACATTGAGGAGTCCCCACTAGTTCAAGCTAATTTGATTCAATCAGGAAAAGAGAAGGCTAAGGAGGTCAAAGCCTCAAAGAAACTTAAGTTTGATGATCAAGCTGAACAATTTGTTTTCAAACCCAGGAGACCCATAACAAGTAAGTTCAAACAGGTACAGGAGGTGTCGCCAAGGGCAGATGAAACAGGGGAGGAGACACAGCCTCATGAAAGAAAGGATAAACGCAAAACAATTGCCACTCAAAAAGAAGGCAGTGTGGAAAAATTGAAAAGAAGATTAGAATCTGCCAACTCTGAGATTGCTAGATTAAAGAAAGCTTCTAGGAAATTTGTAGCTAAGGAGGCTTATTTTAACCAAATGTAGCCTCGATGGGAAGATCAAACTTTTAAAATTCCTGAAGTGGTTGACTTTAGTGTTCAATTCCGTAGTTCGACTACTCCTGCAATAAAAGAAGCTCAATTTATCAGAAAAGTCAATATAAACCTCAGGTCTGGGATCAAAGTACTGAGAAAACAAGTTGAAGACTTGAAGATTCAATTGGACCAGCAAAAAGGATCTCCATAAAGAGAACTCACTTCAATTAAGGAGATATTTCAAAGTTTTGATAGTTTTTATTGATATAATCTTTCCAAATATTCCCATTCAATTTTGGAAGGTCTTGAAACAGTTGCAAGAATGTTTTAACAGCAAAGTTCTCAAATAGCAAAGTTTTGGGTTAAAACTTTTTGAAACAACTCAGCAATTTCATAGCACGCTACGAAACTGTTGAAGGTGATGACTAGAGCTCAGCAGTTTCGTAGCACACTATGAAACTGCTGAAGCTAAATAATCCAACATCAATAAACCGGTTTTGAAACATAAGCGAGAAATTTTGAAAGGTGAATATATACAAGGCATCATCTGAAGCTTCAACATTCAACCAGGTTAAGACAGGTGGAGAAAATATGGATTTGGGTCCAACTTTAAATTCTTGTCATAAAGTGAGCACATTTACCATAGTTCAAAATATGTCAAAACAGCTTGAAGGAATTTTTTCCTTTAAATATAAAGGAGGTGGATAGCACATCAAGGACGTGGCCATCTATCACATTTTGGATAATCAAAGATGAAGGACATGCTTATGTGGATTCGAATATTATAAGGCAAACTAAAGACCAATGAGCAAGGGTAGTTTCCTATGTTTCAGGATAATGGAGAAGATGTGGCATGAAAGACCAACATAGAGCCTTGAACATCCATCACAGCCAAACTGCAAAAGGGACCAGATGTCAAAGAACGAGAACCATTGTAATCAAGGCTATTATTAGCATAACATGGTGTTAGAATCCTACTTGATTTAGATCTCTAGAAGGACTAGTTGAAGTTTGTTACATTTAATACGCAGTTAAAACTTGAATAGGTGTAATTAGAAGTAGATTTCGAGTTCCCCTCATGCTAGAGGAGGAATCTCAATCAGGTAGAAGAGCTCTATAAATAGTAGAAAGAGCAATGTGCAAAAGGTTGGAAGTTTATGTAAAAATCTCTGTTATTAAGCTTATGTAAAAACTCTATTTCTTTGGTAATACAATACTGGCTTCTACTGCTCAAGAATCGTAGAGAATTCAATGTATGAATTCCTCTTGTTACCTTTTCATGTTATCTACAGTATTATGAGTTTTTGATTACTTAGAAATCACTTGTACTGTTCTAATTTCCTTCATATACTCATAAGTTGTCCTATTGTGTTTGGTGTACTCTGTTTATATTGAAATCTAAATGCCTTGATTTCATTGCAAAGCCAATTCTATTGTTAATGCTAAATGACATATGACCCCATAAGCCCAATGTATGCTTGTTAATTTTGATTTCACCAGCCCCATTCCTATCTGTTTCACAAAGAGTTAGCCATCTCAATCCTAATCATAAATTCTTAAATCCTCTGAGAGAGCCCTGTCAGGCTAAGGAGGCTAAGCCTTAGCTAAAAGACTAGTTTGAAATAGTTACTTGAATTCTTCCTGGTCTGCAACCTTCCAGGGCTCTATATAATGATTTATTGCAAGCAATTGACATTGAGGAGTCCCCACTAGTTCAAGATATTTTGATTCAATCAGGAAAAGAGAAGGCTAAGAAGGTCAAAGCCTCAAAGAAACTTAAGTTTGATGATCAAGCTAAACAATTTGTTTTCAAACCCAGGAGACCCATAACAAGGAAGTTCAAACAAGTAGAGTAGGTGTCACCAAGGGCAGATGAAACAGGGGAGGAGACACACCTTCATGAAAGAAAGGATAAAGGCAAAACAGTTGCCACTCAAAAATAAGGCAGTGTGGAAAACTTGAAAAGAAGATTGGAATCTGCCAACTTTGAGATTGCTAGATTAAAGAAAGCTGCTAGGAAATTTGCAGCTAAGGAGGCTTATTTTAACCAAATGCAGGCTCGATGGGAAGATCAAACTTTCAAAATTCCTGAAGTGGTTGACTTTAATGTTCAATTCCATAGCTGGACTACTCCTGCAATAAAAGAAGATCAATTTATCATAAAAGTCAATATAAACCTCAGGCCTGGGATCAAAGTACTGAGAAAACAAGTTGAAGACTTAAAGATTCAATTGGACCGGCAAAAAGGATCTCCGTAAAGAGAACTCACTTCAAGTAAGGAGATAATTCAATGTTTTGATAGTTTTGCTTGATATAATCTTTCCAAACATTCCCATTCAATTTTGGAAGGTCTTGAAACCGTTGCAAGAATGTTTTAACCGAAAAGTGCTCAAATATCAAAGTTTTGGGTTAAAACTGTGATTTTTGAAATAACTCAGCAGTTTCGTAGTGCGCTACGAAACTACTGAAGGTGATGACTAGAGCTCAGCAGTTTCGTAGCACACTACAAAACTACGGAAGCTAAATAGTCCAATATCAATCAACTAGTTTTGAAACATAAGCAGGAAATTTTGAAAGTTGAATATATACAAGGCATCATCTAAAGCTTCAACATTCAACCAGGTTAAGACAGGTGGAGGAAATATGGATTTGGGTCCAACTTTAAATTCTTGTCATAAAGTGAGCACATTTACCACAGTTCAAAATATGTCAAAACAGCTTGAAGGAATTTTTGCCTTTAAATATAAAGGAGGTGGACAGCACATCAAGGACGTGGCCATCTGTCACATTTTGGATAATCAAAGATGAAGGACATGCTTCTGTGGATTCGAAGATTATAAGGCAAAATAAAGACTGATGAGCAAGGGTAGTTTCCTATGTTTCAGGATAATGAAGAAGATGTGGCATGGAAGACCAGCATGGAGCCTTGAACATTCATCATAGCCAAACTGCAAAAGGGACGAGATGTCAAAGAATCAGAACCATTGTAATCAAGGCTATTATTAGCATAACATGGTGTTAGAATCCTACTTGATTTAGATCTCTAGAAAGTCTAGTTGAAGTTTGTTACATTTAATAGGAAGGTAAAAGTTGAATAGGTGTCATTAGAAGTAGATTTCGAGTTCCCCTCATGCTGGAGGAGAAATCTCAATCGGGAAGAAGAGCTCTATAAATAGGAGAAAGAGCAATGTAATAAGGGTTGGAAGTTTATGTAAAAAATCTCTGTTGTTAAGCTTATGTAAAGACTCTGCTTCTTTTGGTAATACAGTACTGTCTTCTGCTACTCAAGAATCATAGAGACTTCAATGTATGAATTCCTCTTGTTGTCTTTTCACGTTGTCTACAGTATTATGAGTATTTGATTACTTAGAAATCACTTGCAGTGTTCTAATTTCGTTCATATACTCATAGTCTGTCCTTTTGTGTTTGGTGTACTCTGTTTATATTGAAATCTGAATGCCTTTATTTCATTGCAAAGCCAATTCTACTATTAATTCTAAATGACATATGAGTCCATAATCCCAATGGATGCTTGCTAATTTTGATTTCACTCGCCTCATTTCTATTTGTTTCACAAAGAGTTAGCCATCTTAATCATAATCATAAAACCTTTAATCCTTTGAGAGAGCCCTCTCAGGCTAAGGAGGCTAAGCCTTAGCTAAAAGATTGGTTTGAAACAGTTACTTGAAGTCTTCCTGGTCTGCATCCTTCCAGGGCCTGATTTTGAGATAACAACCACCATCAAATGCTTTTCCCCATATATAACGGTATTTACATGCCATTATGAAATATATTGGAATAGAGTATCAAGCTATTCATGCATAGCCTAATGATTATACTCTTTATTATAAAGAGCATTTTTTGAAAGAAAAATTCCTAAAATGTGATGAGAGTAGATATCAAACTGATAAAGAAACGAAAAAGTTCGTTCGCAAAGTCCTTCATTGTATTCCCATAATTCCATGTCTGCAACAGTTGTTTAGGTGCAAAAGCATAACAAAACTTATGGATTACCATGCAAGAAATATAAGTGAAGATGGTGTTCGTCGAATACTTGTAGATGGATCTACAATTAGGAATATAGAGGAGAGGTGGCTAGAGTTTGAAATAGAACTTCATAATCATATGCTTTCATTACTAGCTCATGGTGTCAATCCATTTGGAGAGCCCAAATCTGCTTACTTGGTGTGGCCCATTTTTGTCATCAACAATAAAATTACTCCATGGATGTCAATAAAAAGGGAGTAGATAATGTTAAAAATGATTGTTCTAGGTATTAATATGTTTAGAATAATTATTTTTAACATAATAATATATCTTGTCTTGTTTGTTTCATAATTATATCTTAGAATTTTTTTTATTTACTCATATATGTAGTAATTATGTATTGTATCTTCAATCAATCAGGTAAGCAATGGGTCAAAGATATGAATATATATATCGAGCCTGTTATTGTTCAGTTAGTGGACTTACGGAATGATGTCACTATGTATGATATCTCTAGACCGGTAAATGCACAAAGGGAATTTGAATTCCATGTAATACATGTATGGACAATTCACGATGCATCAGGGCTAACACATTTATGTCGTATGTTATAAAGTTACCCTACACTTTAGTAGTGTTTAATTTTATGAAGTTCATTTCATGTATTTTTTTAAATAGTTCCTTCATTGTACTTAAAATAATATTATTCCATCTCTTTAGGTCTTCAAACAAAGGATAAATTTTATTTTCCAATTTGTGGTCGTAAGGTGAAATATCATTGTTCAAGAATATTAAGAAAGGAGGTGTTTGATGAGTATAATAACTTCCTTTATAAGAACCATATGTACCAAAGCACCAAAAAACATATTTTTCAATGGGAAATAAGATATTGGATTAAGACCATCAAGAATGACGCCTCGTGTATGGAAGTTGCAATATAATAGAGTCTCTCAAGGTATGGATCAAATTGTCTATGTATAAATATACATTATATGTTTCGATTATTTTATATTTTTATGGCATTTTCTTCACTGCATTAGTTGAAAATTTATATTTTTTATTATAATATATTTAACTATGATTCACATTGTAGGTCATTAAGGCATTAATAATAGGTCACTTCCATAAGGAATGAAAAGTTATCCTAAGAAATTCAATAGAATCACCTACTATGAGCACCTAGAAATTGTTCATTTGTTTGATACAATACACATCAAGAAGAATGTAATAGGCACCCTATGGAAAATCTTAGAAGGAAGGAGTGATAAAGAAAAAAATTTCAAGATTTGTAATGACATTAAGGAGGCCAACCATGCATTGCAAAGTGCAAGTCATTAAGATAGTGATGGAAACAACAAAAATATAAGCTCCCTTCCATTTTCATTGACAAAGAAGAAAAGAAAGGATGTTAAAGTGGTTATTGAAAAAATTATATTTCCAGCTAGATTTTCTTCAAACATAAATAACATCCTAACAAATAAAGGTGAATTAGGTTGGAAAAAAACTCATGTTTGGAATACATTCATTAAGGTAATTATTTTGGTGTATATATTTATACATTGGTGAAACATCTTTTTAATTAGTGTTTTTTTCTATTAATCTAGGAAAAAATAATGATCGATCATTATTTTTGTTACAATATACTGTACCTCTATCTCTCCTAGAAAACTTTGACAAAAATGTCAAACAAGTTATATATGATCTTGGAAAATGCATGTGTAAGTGTAAATTTATGTGCAATGTGTAATTTGTTCAATAAGTTGTTGTGTTGCATATTTTTTACTGCGTGTGTTTTACTTGTCATCGTGTATTATATATTATTTTTTGTTGAAACTTGTGATTTTCTTAGTTCACTTGTAGATGGTTTTCATATAAATAAATCAATAAAGAATATATAAACTATGGGAGGAAGAAAATTCATTGTCTAATTTAAGAAATGAAAAAGTATCTACCTCCAACGTTTTTAAATACATAGGAACACTACCTCATACACCCAGTCGAGGAGATTGAAAAGTGTGGACGTGTACACACAAGATCAATGTGGATGTTTGAGAGGCACTCAAAATCATTGAAGGCTTTGGTCAGACAAAGAGCATGTCCTGAGGATTCTATGGTAGAGGGACCTATGATTTATCAAACCATGGTTTATATTCGTCATTATAGTCTCGCAATAGGGAAAGGTATTAATCTATTGGATCACATTTTGGATGTCAAATCCATGAAAAAATTTGAAGGGGAGCACCTATTAGGGAAGGTAGAATGAGGAAAGTGATATGTAGGTAGATAGTGCAGACTTATAACACATTTGACTTCTTCTTTTTATGTATATCATACTTATTTAATTTTTAGTCTTCCTGCATAATCTATTATTATGAAGGTATAACATGCTAACTAATTATATATATGTGAATTGTTTTATTTTAATACAGTCTGACGAGAATGGGATGCAATATATTTACACCTTGAAAAAATCTTGATTGGATGAACGTATGGATTGAAAAATGCAAACAAACTAATAATTGTAGGTTATCATGGTACGCTGTGTATACATTGGTCAAATAATCTCAACATATTGGAGATACCAGCCTTACACAAAGGGAAATCAATTTATCATATGGTTTAAAATATTATCAAGCAAGCATATTCACCCACACTAAGTTTTTTTTTACAATTATATCGATGCATATGGTGTGTTTTTTTCTTAATTTGCAAATTTTGCAAGTATAAATATTCTTATCAATTGTAAATGCTTTTTTTTATGTGTTTGATGAATTGAAGTTGAAAAACCACAAAAAAATGTGGTGTAATGGCAACAAATCTCACATCAAAAGTTTTGATGAAAAGATGATAAATTCTAATAGTGGTGTAGATGTAGGTTTTCAGGCTATCAATGTTTTTCCTAGAGGTGACAGACATCTAGAAGTCTTTATTAATCAATACTATGGGTATCTGCATGACATACTTGAATGTGACTTTAAATCCTTCAAGGTAGTTGTGTTCGATGTCAAATGGTTCAAGTTATGAATCCATTAATATGACCCTTATAGAGCGTTTATTAAGAATGCTATTAGAATTACGATGGTTCATACAAGGAATGTTGAGCTAGGATCAGAGTCATATGTTATTCCAAGCCAACATGAACATGGATTTTATGTAAATGTTCCAAGTAAAGCGAGTTGGTCATATGTTGTAAGATATGATCCCAAAGGAATACCCATAAAGTATAATGTAGTGGAAGAAGATTAAAATGAAGAAGAAGGTGATGTAGAGGAGCAGGGGGTTTATGTAGTGTCATATGAAGATGTTAAAGAAGTTTAAGGAATATATTTTAATTTAGAAAATGTTGATGTGGATGAAATAGATGATATTGATGTTGTCTTGGGTGAAGATCTTGAAGAACTTGAACCAAATGTAGAAGAGCATGTTGTAGATGATGATATAGATGATGATGATGATGTTGACATGGTGAATCCTTTGAACATCATTTCTGAACTGGATGATATATATGATGAGTTGGATGAGGAAGAAGATTAATGATATCAAAACGTTGAAAGGTATGAGGTATGTATTTATATGTTTCCAGTTGGTTTGTTTCTTTCGTTCACCTTAAATTTTTATTTTCCTAGTTTTTATGATTGAATATCACTATGTTTCCTTCAAATATATTATAGTAGATAGACTAGGTATGTGAGAATTGATAGTGATGTGGGGGTGGGGGAGGGATGTGCCATATGTGCTTCCACCTTCACATGGTTGGCCTAGTTAGTAGAGAATATATTATTCTTGATACAAAGAGAAGTCCATTTACGTTTATACCATCATTTCCAATTTTGACTCTAGTTCATGTAATAATTTCCAAGGTTTTTCATTTAATAATTATTAGTGGATATTATGTGTTGACCCCATCTAACACCCTCCTCCCATATCTACCCAAGTAATCGACCAACTTGGGTAAACATGTGACAATAAGTTACTATGACATGATTATACCTCCTAATTCATGTTAAGGAAGTGGAACTGATGGAAACACACCATAAAAACCTTCCACAACAACAACAAGACCCTCAAGAACCATCCCAGCCTCTTAGGTAACCATCCCTTGACTCCCATTGAGTTTTTGGACCAAATAACCCTTGAACACTCCCTTGATATGAGCATGCCTACTTTCATAAGGCTTTGAATTCTCCCACAACATACAACATGGTATTCCAACATCTAGGGACTATTTTTCTCAGTGTTGTGCCAACATCCTAGGGACTTGAGACATTATTTTAGGCCCTGACCCCATGTCATTTCCCAAAATTCAATTATACCTTTAGAAAATAAATATAACAAGGGAATCATGATACAAATTCAATTACTTGAACAAGCCCTTGAATGGACCCCTACTAGCCATGAAAGTGCGTCATCAAACATATCACAATTATGAAATCTACAGGTGTAAACAACATATCTAAGCATATGGGTCTCCTACTCGTCTCAGAATCGCTAAGAAGCATTGATGCATCAACACATTATCTCCCATTTCATCCATTAGGCCATAGATATATTATTCATTAATTTACAAGTAAAAACATGATGATATCCATACATAGCCACTGTCATAATACATATTCATAACCAAAATAATAACAACAAGAATACTAAGGAAACAACAACCATATGATCCACATATAAACTAGTACAATACTCATAAAATAACAAGGAGAAATAGTCTCATATTAATGATGCAAAGGAAAACCAATTGTGGGACTTCCACAAACCACCCGATCATAGACATGGTTGAGCCAAAACTCTCTTCAACCAATCTCCCCCATGACATATTCCAAGCATGAATGTGGGATCTCATAAAACACATCAATCAAAACCATCGACAACTTTGAGAGGAAAAACCACCTCAACCCTTCAAACAATGATTCCACCTCACAGTCGGACATCACAATACCATCATTAGATCAATCTCTACTAGAGCCTTTTAGGGCTTCAGAGCGTTGGTTCCATCCAACGCTTTTAGGACTAGTAACTCAACCCACAACTGTCTTTGGGGTTCTAGACAATTTTTCCATCCAGGGCTTCAAGGACTAGTAACTCAACCCACCAAGGGCTCCCAGAGCATTTTTTTCAACCAAGGCTTCCAAGACTAGTAACTCAACCCAGGTTGCTACAGGGTTTCAAGAATGTTTGTCCAACTAGGGCTTCCAGCAACTAGTAACTCAACCCAAGCTAAGGAAACATGAGAACCAACCAACGAAAACAAAGAAAAAACCCAAAACACCATGGCTATCCAAGAAATGGAAACGGTAGGAAAATATACTATCAATCTAGGCAATCCTCCATGTTAGTGATAGATCATGACCTATAAACCACATGCATATGCCATGCATGCCAAAACTAGTGAGGAAAACATACATGTAACTCGATACCTACAAAAAAAAGTTGTTGTAGCTACTGATCCTTATGTCCTCTTGCACTTTCCTGCTCTTCCTTTTCATTCCTTCTCTAAATCTCCAAGTATGTCATACTCTCCAAGAGTGATCCAAGAAAACTCTAAGTGTCCAAGAGTATGAGAGAGAGAAGGGAGATCCGAAACTAAACTCAAAAAAGTTTGTGCACTAAGCATTCTAATTAATGAGGCCTCTGTTTTCTTCACTTTCCATTATTTTCCTTCAATTTCCTCCTCACGGGAAACATGTGACCTTTCACCTCAATTTTCTACTAATTTCCATTATTTTCATAAATAAATATGCCAAAATGCCATTTTCATTTCCAAAACCTTTTTCATTCCCTTTTCCAATTTCCTTAGCCATTAATCAATGACAAGTTATCCTAATAACTAGGATTTTGCCCAACATCCATCTTGGAATAAGTGTCCCATCAATCGTGGTTATTATTTTACCTTTATAACTTTTATCACATGGAATATTCACTAGGGCTATTACAGAACCCTCCCCCTTGGGGTTAACACTGTCCTCAGTGTTCAACAACACCTACAACCATAAGACTATTGTAAGAATAACATACTACCCATGGAGCTTTATAACTTAGCTTGATGTAGTATTTACAATGATCATCCTGCTAAGAAGTAACCAACATGATAATGTAACAAGTATAACATCATAATTACATGAAACCCATACTGCTTATTGGAGATTTATAACATAGATCATGGAGGTATTTACATCCATATACATATGTACATATACCAAACATCACCAAAAAATGTAGCAAAAACATATACTAAAGACATATGCCAAAACATATGCTCAACCAATAAATAAGGAAGGATACATATCCAACATCTGATTTTTCATCTCTCATGTAGCTTCATTGAGCCAAAAGTGCCTTCATTGACCTTTAACCTACTCAATTTTGCGATTCCAAAGCATGAGCATATTTCTCTACAATATACATCGTGGTTCTGCTTGAATTCTCCTTCTCGATCCACCTGCAATACAGATCAGTGAATCACATGATCATCATCTTTAGCATGCTTCTTAAGTAATGACACATCATGTAATTTAATTATTGGAGGTAGTGGAAGTCACTAGTCTACTAGGCCAATCCTCTTAATAATCCTAAAAGGTCCAAAAAATCAAGGTTCCTTCTTGGCACATGATCCAATCCACATATAGCTCTTCTTTAATTTGATGTGCAAGTACAATTGTTTCCCAACCTAGAGCTCCTACAATAGTCTATTATGATCCGTGTAGCTCTTCTTCCTATCCTGTGATGCTTTCAAATTCTTCTTGATTGCCTATATTTCTCACTCCATGTCTACCAACATGTCGAGTCCAATCAACACCTTGTTAACTAGATCACTCCAACTAATGGGAGTATTACAACTCCGACCATATAATGCCTCAAGCAAACTCATCCTTAGTGATTCCTGGTAGCCATTGTTATAAGCAAAGTCTACCAATGGAAGGTACTCTTCCCACTTCCTCTGTCGATGCATCACATACATCCTCAACATGTCCATATCTTGTCGATCTAATCAGTCTGTCCATCCCTATGTGGATGATAAGTAGTAATTAAGGTCAACTTTGTCTCCAAACTTGTAAATAACTCCTTCAAAAACTTTGAAGTGAACTTTACATCCCTTCTTGACACAGTCTTCTTTAGAACTCCATGCAATTTGATCATGTCTCTTATGAATAGTTGTGCTACATCACTAGATGAGAATGTAGACTTCACTGGAATAAAGTGCACTACCTTGGTCAACTTTTCCACCACTATGATGATGGAATCATGTTGTTTCACTATCCTCGAAAAAATTGTAATAAATTACATGGAAATGACCTCCCATTTACACTCTAGAAACGCAATCAACTATAGCAGTCCACCTAGATGCTTACACTTTGCCTTCACCTATTGACAATCCAAGAACCTAGCCACAAACTCTTCTACGTCTCTCTTCAATTTTGGCCAATAATAGAATTTCTTCACCGTTGTTAGCATCTTCTGATAACCTGGGTGACCCAAATATGATTTCCCAAGAAATTCCCTCAAGATCACCTTCTTGAGCTCACTGTTATCTGACACATATATGTTGTCTCTAAATCTAAGTAATCCATCTGCAGTGAGAAGATATTCCATATGTTTTGCACTTGCATCTATACCTATACCTGTACAACTACTTGTACCTATACAAGTAAATGTACCACAACCTATAGCTATACTTGTACCTATACTAGAACCTATATCTATACCTATACCACTACCTAAACTTTCTTGCAACCTATGCACAATCTCCATAAATCTGACATCCTGCTGACGTGTTTCCAAGATCCTATACTTTAAGTTTGTCCCATAAGAGCTCATAGCTGCTATGTGATTTACCTATATATGCCTGCTAAGAGGATATGCCAACATGTTCCCTTTACTTTTAATATACCTGATCTTGAAATTGAACTTGATGATCATGGCCAACAACCAAGCTTGCCCGCCATTCACATTCGGTTGGTCAAATAGATACTTCAAGCCACTATGATCGCTCATCAATACAAACCTCCTGCCTAGAAGATAGTGCCTCCACATCTTCAATTCATGTATGATCATTGCTAACTCAAGATCATGTGTGGGGTAGATCTACTCGTGCTCATTTAGCTTCCGTGACTCATAGCATACCACCTAACCATCCTACACAAGAACTCCACCAAGTCCTCTCTTGCAATCATATGTACATACTACAAATTCTTTGTCTGAATTTGCAATCTTTAACACCGGTGCATGTGTCAACAACTTCTTGAGCTTCACAAAACTAGCCACACAACCCTCTGTTCATTCAAACTTCTTACTGTTTTATTGCAATGATGTTATAGGATAAGAAATCTACGAAAAGTTCCTGGAAAACCTCTTGTAATAACCTGCCAATCCCATGAAGGATCTAACCTCATCTAAATTTCTAGGAGCTACTCACTCCATGATAGCTCTTACATTTTCTATATCAAGTGATATTCCATCCATGGAAACAACATGTCCAAAGTAGTGTACCTCAGTATAAAATAAACTAAACTTGACGAGCTTAGCATATAACTGATGCTCTCTCAACAATCTCAACACTATTGCTAAATGCCTGGCATGCTCTTCTTCATTTTTATAATATATCTACATATCATCAATGAACACAATAGGAAACCTGTCCAAGTACAGATGAAACACACTATTCATCAAGCACATAGAGGTAGTTGGAGCAATAGATAAACCAAATGGAACTACAACAAACTTGTAATGCCCATACCTGGTCTGGAAGGTTGTCTTGTAGATTTCCTCTTCTTTAATTCATACTTGATGATATCTAGATCTCAGATCAATTTTTGAGAACTCTATTGTTCCCTTCAACTGATCAAAAAAGTTATCAATCCTCTGTAACATATACCTTTTCTTGATGGCCACTTTGTTCAACTACTTGTATTCAATGCATTTCAAGAGAATACCATATTTCTTCTTCGCAAATAGTAATGATCCATGCCATGGTGATACACTTGTAGCCCTTGTCAAGAATTTCCTTCGACTACAACTTCAACTCTAACAAGTTAGGTGTACTCATCTTGTAAGGTGCCTCTGATGCCAGAGTTGGCCCTCACACCAACTCAATAGAAAAGTCTACTTCCCTAAGAGGTGACAACTCTAAAACATTCTTTGGAAATACATCCTAAGACTATTGTAGAACTAAGTACCTGCTCAAAACATCTACATCCTCAACTTCCTTACCTTTGTCACTATAAATGTGCATTGTGAATAACACACATCATTTTATATGACTACACTTTGCTTGCATAGTTGTCACCATCCTAACTAATGTTTCTTTCTTATTACGTCACAAAACTCTTGGTTTTCCATTGTCCTCCAAGCACTCAATAGATTTGTCAGAACAATGCACCGTGGTTCTATGAAGTTACAACCAATCCATGCTTAACAACATACTATCTGATCTCAATGGCAATACATTTAAATGTGTTGTAGTAGGAATGCCATTCAAACCAATTTCACAAGCTCTTACCCAATGGTGAACTCACTTCTTTGTACTTGTAGCCAACTACACTAACTAAGATTCTGCATGCATTTATTTTTTCAAACCACACTTATCCACTAAGTCAGGAATAACATAGCTATAATTAGATCTAGGTTCAATCAAAATAGAAAGAACTTGATCACAAACCTTACCATCCATTTTGATAATAGATGGCTAGTGATTTGCATGTCTGTTATCCAACACTGCATATATACGAGGAATACTATGCCAAACATCCCCAACAGTTTGTGCCTCCTATGCATTATATATCTAAGGCCTACCACACTAATTCTACAGATAATCTCTTCTAAGATGATATTTTCCACAAGTCCAACACTCTATAGGCTTCTAGCATGTATCCTTATTCTGCTCCTTAGATCGAAATCCATGTCCTTTGTAAGATGCATTTAAATTCTTAGATAGACCTGCATTCTCTTTATTCGCTGTAACCTGAGGTCTCGCTCAGTTATTGTCCCATTTTCCTTTGTTATTTTCATTACCTTTTTAGTGTGGCTTAGTCTTACATATGTGCTTTGGTTGTTCATAGCAATGCTTTAGTTTTTCAATGGCCTCCTCCAATGATCTAGGCTCATCAAACTCAATCATGTCTTTGAATGCAATCGATAATCCATTGATGATTCTTTTAATGTTGGCCTTCTTCTCCTTTAGATAAGGAACATACCTCAGTAGCTCTATGAACCTGCTAGTGTACTCCTCATCTGCAATCAAGCCCATTTTTAGCTCATAGAATTCTTTTTCCTTGTCATAAAGTATCTCTCTGATAGGTTCTTCTTCTTGAATAGTCTCTCGAAATCATTCCAGGTCAAGTCGTCTTCTTGAATACCTCTGACATTCTTCACATCTTCCCACCAAATATATGCTTTACCTTTCAGACTAAATGTAGCTATTCTGGCTTTCATGTTCTTTGACTAATAATGCAACCTGAAGAACTTCCTTATATTGAGCAACCATGACTTTGAATCTTGTGATTTATTTATCTCTCCATCAAATGTAGGTGGATTTTATTTCTTAAACTCATCCGAAAAAATATACACTATCACTCCTCCTTTAAGGTTGATAACGATGATGATTATAATGCCTATCAGAACAAGAACTAAAGTAGTACATGTGTCCATAACCTCTCTAATCCACAGTATCCAACAACCTGCCATCTCTCACTGTGTCATCTCTATCTGACCTTTTATCACCACGAGACCTACTACCATATGCCTCATTACCTATATATCATAGTTGATCTGAAATTATCCCTATCACTCCAATTCTGAAAATTTTTGAAGTATCACTACATATACCTCTGCTTGCTTCTCTTGAACCTATATGGTTCTGTCATTGTCTTCCTTACAACTCCGTATTTTTGCCTTTAGGCTTCTCAGTGTGCCTACCAAATCATAAGAGTTCCTAAAACCATAGTGCTCATCTGATCCATAAGGAGAGTCTCAAGAACTGTAGTCTACCATCTTGCTAGTCATCCTTTATATTTCTTCTTGTAAGGTATATCATGTCAGCTAAACAAAATCACAATAAACCAACATACCTTAGCATAATTCGGGGAGGATACCTCATCTGTAAGATCAACCAATCAATGTAATACATGTATAACATAATCATGATAACATATAGAATTATAACACATAGGCATATAACCATATAACCATCATTCTAGCTAGAGTCCAGTCATCAATGCATGACCTTACCAAAAACACATAGCATGACCTCATGTCTGACAACGACCACCACATAAATGTACACTTGACCACATATGAATACTAGCGTGCATAAACAATGCATAATTAACCATACACTCATGACAACACATTCAACAACAACACCATCAACATCCCATGGAGACATCTCTACAACCATGACCCATACCATACAAATGCAACAAGCACATGGTCTTACAAAACAAGAAACACATATGCCACGACATGAATGTATGATCAACACACATTCCATCCATTCTAAGGGGTGAACCATGCTCTAGTACCACTCTGTAACACCCACCTCCCACATCTACCCAAGTAAACGTCCTACTTGAGTAAACATGTGATGATAAGTTACTATGATATGATTTGACCTCCTAAGTAGCATTAAGGAAGTGGAACTGACAGAAACACACCATACAAACCTTCCACAATAATAACAATACCCTTAGGAACCACCCCAACCTCTTAGGTAACTAGCCCTAAGTCCCACTGAGTTTCTAAACCAATTAACCGTCGAACGGTATCATGATATAGACATGGTTGCATCTAGAAGGCTCTAGATTCTCCCAAAGCATGGTATGCCACTGTCCAGGGACTATTTTCCCCAATGCTATACTAGGGTCCCCAAAATTTGAGCCACTTTTTGAGGCCCACAACCTAGTTCACTGCCGAAAATTCAATGGTGCCTTTAGAACAAAGATATAACAAGGGAGTGATGATACAAATGCAACTACTTGAATAATCCCTTGACTGGACCCCTACTAGCCATGACAGTCATGTCATCAAACATATCACACATATGAATTCTATAGGTGTAAACAATATATCTAAGCATAGGGGTCTCGTACTCATCTGAGAATCACTAAGGAGCATTAATGCCTCAACACATTAGCTCCCATTTCATCCATTAGTCCATAGATACATGGTTCATCCATTTACAAGTAAAAAAATGATGAGAGCAATACATAGTCATTTCCATAATAAATATTCATAACCAGCATACTAAAAACATAAATACTAAGGAAATGACAGCCATATGATCCACATATAAACCAATACAATACTCATAAAATAACAAGAAGAAATAACCGCATATTAATGGTTTAAAGGCCAACTGGTTGTGGGACTTCCACGAACCACCCTCGTGCCCAATTCCAAGCATGAATGTGGGATCTCATAAAACACATCAATCAAAACCATCGAGGGCTTCTAGAGGCCAAACGCCTCAACCCATAAAAAATTGATTGCACCTCACTGTTACACAATATTTTTTCATGTCTCCTATTCACTTCCTCTGTCATATCCCAGGGTTCCAAAACATTGACTACTGTGTCGAATATCCATCATGATATACAAATGAAAACCTCCTTGAATAATCAAAGGAAAGCTACCCTAAAATCATTTAGGAGAAAGTTTCCTAAAAACCTAATTTTTGGCATCAACGCGTTTTAATCCATTACCTGCCCGTGATGATGATGGGTTGCTTAGTTAGACACTCACACTACTAGTGTGGGATTTCATAGGAAAAGTCATGTTGAACTCCTTCTCGTAGGCTTTCCCAAATTGGAGGAGAAGCTTCGCTTACTAGAACCTTCAGAAATAATGAGTTGGATATTGGTTGTTGTTGATATGTTTGAGATCTCTCATTTGGGCCTCTTGAACTTATCATCATGCCATTTCCTCACTCTTTTTTGGATCACTAAATCCCTCTTCCTTTCTATAAATTCACCCCCTTCAATTCCCAAATGGTTGGTCATTGATTATTGCATCTCTATGCTCATATTATGTCGACATGCTACCCATTCTAGCCTGGAGAAGGAATGCTTGAAGAGTCTTTGCTTGGACTTGGACATCCACCCAAAGTAAGGCCTCAACATCAAGGAATAGGTTGTATGCTTCCCTTTTTAATTTCTTAATATATACATCTAATTTTCACTTTCCATAATTATATAAATATTTATGTGATCATCTTAATGTTCCACGATCTGTTAAGTAATTTATGCTTCATAGATGTTATATATGATCTCGTGTCTTGTATAGTACTTTGATCTTCCTTGTTGGTTTTCAGATGTGAAGAATGACTCTGGAGCAAGGCTTGAAGTGAAAGATTCAAAATCATCTCTGAGGAATGAGTGATTAGCATCAAAACGAGGTAGGTTCCTCTTTCTTATTGCATTTGTCAAGTATAAGCTAGGAAAGTGAGTATTAGATTGTTTGATTTGTTACTAGACACACTCATTGGTATAGAGGGATCACCTCTATCCACAGAGGGGATTTTCCTTCATAATGATCATGGTTAGACATAACAATACCATCAACATATCAGTCTCCACCCAAGCCTTTCTGTGCTCCACAGTGTATGTTCCAACTAAGGCTTCCAAGACTAGTAACTCAACCCACAGTTGCCACCAGGCTTCCAGAGAATTTGTCTAACCAGGGCTTGTAGGACTAGTATCTCTATCGACCAAGGGCTTCCAAAGCATTTTTTCAACCAAGGATTCCAAGACGAGTAACTCAACCGAAGATTTTATAGAGATTTGAGAGTGTTTTTCCAACTAGGGCTTCCAGGAGCTACTAACTCAATCCAAGCTAAGGAAACATGAGAACCAACCAAAAAAAAGAAAAATAAACCCACAAGAACATGGTTATCTAGGAAATGACAAGGATAGGAAAATCCATTGTCAATTTGGAAAATCCTTCATGCCAGTGACAGATCATGACCAATAAACCACATTCATATGCCATGTATGCCAAAACTAGTGAGGAAAACATACATGAAACTTAGTACCTACAAGAAAAACCCATTGTAGCTATTGATCCCAATGTCCTCTTGTGCTTTCCTACTCATCCTCTGGCTTCCTTCTCCAAAACTCCAAGTATGCCACACTCTCCATGAGTGCTCTAAGAAAACTCTAAGTGTCCAAGAGTATGAGAGAGAGCTACAAAACTAAATTGAAACAAGTTTGTGTATTGATCTTCAGAAGCCTTTTTATTAATGTGGCCTCTATTTTCTTCATTTTCCATTATTTTCTCTCAATTTCCTCTTCACATGAAAGATGTGACCTTTCACCTCCCTTTTCTACTAATTTCCTTTATTTTCTTAAATAAATGTGCGAAAAATCGATTTTGCCTTTCCAAAACCTTTGCCATTGCATTTGCCAATTGATTTAGCCACTAATTAATCACAAGTGATCCCCATCGCTAGGATTTTTCCCAACATTCAACTTGGAATTAGTGTCCCATCAACCTTGGTTATTATTTTTCCTTTATTAACTTTTACTACATGGATTTTTCACGAGGGCTATTACATCCTAAAATGAGAAACCTTCGAAAGGGGCCTGTGGTTGCACAGACTAGCAGGTCGAGGGAGTAGGACAAGGCTTGGTGCACAAAATTAATTTCGAACTCACATGTGACATGCACAAAGGTGTAGTGCCTGGGCACCCAAAGGAAAAGTGCACAACATGATGATGGGTAGTTGAGTTGGGAATGTCAGGTGGACCAGGGAAGTTGGGCAATGGGTGCATCAAGTGACAGAGTAGTTAGGAAAACATACAAAATCAGCAAGGACCAGAGGTGAAAGAGGTCAGGTGAATAATGATATATGAATGAAGGAATCGAAGGGAAAATTCATAGCATGACATGCACGACGGGACGAATGCTCAAAACCTGGGTGCGCTCGCATGAAAGTAGGGTGCCCAGGCCCCCATAGGGGCATCACGTGCTGGGAACGCTAGGGCGCTCACATGGCATGGGTGCCCATGCAACGAGACGTTGGCTCGGCATGATTTGGCAAGGGGTGCCTACACAAAATAGGTAAGGTCAGCCCATGACTGCCCATGAACAAAGTTACCAGAAGGGGGTCTCATAATGATTTTTAGAAAATAGACTAAATTAATGTTTAGGTGTTAAAATTGGATTTTTAATTGATTAATTATGCAACATGGTACTAAAAAATGATAATATTTTTTTTAATTGATGAGCTAATGGTTCGTGTTGATTTATTTTCATGGCAGGGCGAACACCCGCACCATTGCTGTGGTCGCGCGAAGGTGGGGCAGTCGGGCACCCATGGGGCATTTTGTGTTGGGAATGCCAGGGTGCTTGTGCGATGATTTAATGGGTCAACCCAACTTGGCAAGGGAAACTGACACAAAATATGTATGGTCAACCCATGACTTCCCATGAACATAGTTCCCACAAAGGGGTCTCATAATGATTTTTAGAAAACTGACTATATGAAAGGTTAGGTGTTAAAATTAAGTTTATAATTGATTGATTATGTGGCATAATACTAACAAACGATAATATTTTGTCTTCATTGATGAGATAATGATTTTTGTTAATCTATTTGCATAGAAAGGTGAACACCAATACCCTAGGCATGCCACCAGGATGCCCATCTGCTAGGGGTGCCCGTGCAATGATTAAGTGGGTTTTCCCAAATTGGAAAGGTATGCACACACAAAAGATGTAATATCCTCCCATGACTACCCATGAACAGAGTTCCCACAAGGGAGTCTCACAATCATTTTAAGAAAATTGACCAAATTAATGTTTCGATGTTAAAAGTTGGTTTATAATTGATTGATTAGGCAACATGGTACTAAAAAATGATAATATTTTGTTGTCATTGTTGAGCTAAGGGGTTTTTGTTGACTCAAAGTGGTGAAAAATTGAAGTATGAAGCAAAGTGCGACCATGGGGGTGTCACGTGAAAACGGAAAAATGAGGTGTGCACAGGGAAATGAAGCATTAGGGGAAATTTTAGGTCTAAAATGGGCCTCCTAAAAAAATGTACAACCAAAATAAACTTTATAAGAAAAATAGTCTGGTGAAGTAAAATTATAAGTGCGAACACAAATGAATTCCTCTAGCCCGATAACGGGTCTAGCCTCAATATATACATTCTATGGAAGATATCCTTAGATTAGAATCAATCAAGAGGTCCAACCTCTTGGTCGCATATCTTACTTGATGATGTCTACGCTTGCTCACTCTAGCAATCTCTCACTTCCTTCTTCAAGCTCCTGAAACAAGTAAAAAACAACGACACACAAATGTAATAATAGACAAATTGCAATTCAACCTACTTAATGAGTCAAGAAGCATGAAGACATGAATATGTAAAATTACAAAACATGTAGGAAATCAATCGATAGTTGCAAATATTAATATCAAAGATAAATTACAACCATTCATCTCGACGTCGCCATCTTCCTTTGACAAGAGTATGTTGCCACACACTTCTACTAGCACTTCATGATGGCTTCAAACAACAATAGTTTAAAGACTCTTCCCTTTAGGCTTCACTCCAAACCAAACACACTTCTCCCTCACACAACTAGATGGCTACAACTAGTAATAGCTTGCTTGTCAGATCAAAATAGTATTCTTACACTCAGCCAACACTCTAACTATGTTGCTAGTTTGTGCTTGGGAAGAGGGGAGGTTTATATGGGAAAGATGGATGGGAGATGGATCCTCTTCTCATGGGAGAAGGACTTATCCCTTGAGGTAGTTTGATCACTATAGGGGAAAGGATGCTAAACTATCATCCTTGACCCCATTCGACCAAACCATTTACCAGTCATCTGTTAGGGAGCTTCTAGAGATGGAAGCTTTAGCTCTAATTTTAAAAAAAATCCATAATAGGACTGGTGCGACTAGACCAAAGCTCGGTCACATCGATCAGCATGGGGAATAGTGATAATCTCTACACATTGGCATGGGGTATAGTGCTAATCTCTGAACATCGGATTGGGGGAGATAAAGGCCATTAGCGTCGGTCTTGTAAATTGGGAAAAACAGAAGTTTTAGGGAAATGGTGCAAAAGGGGAATGATATACTCATGAAGAGGGACATAATGGGAGTTTCTCCATGAAGGAAAAACATGTGGGGTTCACTGTATAGGTCCTCCAGGATCAAGGAATGGGGATTACAAGGACAGTGACAAAATTCTATGTAACAGATGCCCCCTAAAGCGTGAAGGCCAAATCTGAGTGAGGGATGAAATGCTTTATAAATCAGTGTGCGGAACTAGTCTGCTGTCAGAAAACCTCCAAGCAAGTGCAGATACATATACATAAACTAATATCTCTATTAAATGATACATGAATCATGGCATGGACACAACCATCTAGAGAAATATCATGTAAATGGATCCAGGTAAGGGCGCAGCCATCCGTCTAAGAGGATCATAATGAAACCAAGGTATGGTCACAACCATCCAATAATGAGAAGGATCACATATGATAACTCATGTTCTAGTCGCAGCCAACTGTCTGAAAGAGACATGCATATCATCATAACCATGTCACACTACTTCGTAACCTAGAATTTTGTGATCTGAGTCTAGGGTCTTGCACTCCAGCATGATCTGATCAAAGTACAAATTCTAACATGTGAATAGATGTGTTGACGTTGAACATGCCATAAAGTTACTTGATTACCAATAAATGATGTACATTTATAACAAGCGTGAGAGAAACCACCAATAATGACAATGGCCCTCAAGGTACTATCAGCACGATTCACAGAATGTGAATACAAGAACTGAAGTCAAACATCCGTGAAATCACTTGATCGAAAGCCAATGATGTGAACTTGTCGTCAAGTGTGAAGAACTTGCCACAAAGGCATGCAAGCTCTATGGTACTGGAAGGTAGTCTCTCGATCAACTTCTTGAATGATGAGTTGAAGTCGAAAAAAAGTGACCATGTCGAAGGAGGGCCATAATGAATCCCACATCATTGACGTGAGATGAGAAGATGCAAAATGATTTTTGATGATACAGAGAATCAGACATAAGTGTAACTGTAGAAAGACAACTCTTGAACATATCAGTGACACAACTGGAAGTTTGGTAGCTTTTCAATCCATAGGATCGGTAGTCATCGTGACATAGCAGAGATCAGATGGAAGGCAAAAATGAACAGACCAAACCCAGGAAGGTCAATGATGTAAAGGAGGATGTCCCAACTTGACGAAGCAAAGAGTGTCATGTTCAAGAGTGAGTTGTTGACATGACTCGATAGATTTTCAATTTTTCCCCCATAATTTTTGGCTAGTACCTCAATTATTTTTAATCACAAGCTTGAAGGGGTTAGCATGTGCTTCAATGTAAGTTCATCCTTTGGATGAATCCAACCTAGTAAGTTTAATGAGCCCTAGGAAGGAGAAGCTCGCATTTGTCATGGTGAGGAATCCGGTGTCATTTAGTAGTTTAATGAGTTTGAAAAAGGTGTAACTTGGTATCTTTTTCATGTTTAGAGAGTTTGGAAAAGACACGTAAAAGAAAACTCCACATGGTCCCTTTTCATACATTTTGTGCCTCTCGAGCCCAGAAAGGTAGAAAAAAATACTTAAGAGAACAGCTTGACCATTTCAGTCAAGGAGTACCTTTTTCATAAATAGTGCCTCCCAACCTGAAAAATGGGTAAACTTATACTGGGCACACAACGTTTCACATCCATTCACGAGTTTGAAATGACAAGGGCTCAGCGATATTTTCATTTTTAAAGGGTCGAAAAAGAGATGAAAGAAAACCCCCCATTTTTCTTCTCTTTAACGAGTCAAAAAGGGAAAAATACTCGGCAATTTTTCATATGAGTTTAACGGATCGAGAAAAGAGCTAAAATATGACTCATTGCCATCATTGAACGTCCATCACTTGTCATTGCACAAGCAAGAAAAGTGTATTATCGAGACCTTGAGGAAAAATAGGTGAAACATATTTACAAAACCTGATATTTTCATGAAAAAATGAATAAATAGGGGAAAAGTAAATATATTTTTACCATCTACCTTTTTACCTTTGTAGTGAAGACTTTTACCCACTTTTGCCCTAGTTTTTCCAGAGTGAATTACGGGAGATCTGGGAGGCTAATCGATGAGCCGTGAGTTCCAGTTAATAGTTGAAGCCCTGAGCTCCATTTTCATCCTATTAATTTATGCTTTTAACCATTTTTTTTGGATTTTTAGGGAGCTTTTTGAGAAAAATATTTGCCCTTAGTTGGCATGATTTCCAAGCATGGGATTACACTGACCAAGGGTTATTTGCACGGCCATTCACGCCGACCGGTGCGACTGTTTCTAAAACAGGCATGTCGACACCGTGGATAGGGAAAAAAAAAAAGTTTTCTCAAGAACTAACCGTTGAAAATTTATTTTTATGTACCAAAATTGATGATTGACTCAAATAAATGGCTTTTGTAGGAGAGAAATCACCAAAAATGGTGGATTGGAACAAAAGAGAACACGAAGATGTGGACACCCAAGCAATGAATGATCCAAATTTCCTAGAGGCTTTTATGGTTTGTGGGCTCCTCAATTTTTTCTTTACACCACGGATGCGGGACTAGCCCGAATTGCTTTGGTATTTGATAAGCCTTTGGGACATCAATCATGAGATTTTTTTTCATTGGGGACCAGGAGTTGGAGTTGACAACTTCAAACATTTACATCATCACCGGGCTATCTCGCAGAGGTGAACTAGCGAATTTGTATGGATCACGTCCTGTTGGGGCAAGCATATCTTCCCTGCTTGCCGCACATTGTCTAGAGTCCTTGAAATCCAAAAGCGAGAAGATTGAGATTTCCAATGTATGGGATTTGACAATGAGGGTGCTTCTATTGACCATCAACAAAGTGGCGAGGTCCCAGGTAGAACATGAGACTAATAAGTCAAAGTTCCTTTACGCTATAGACTACACAGCTCCCATGGTATTCAATTGGGTGGAGGCCATGAAGATCAATATGAAGCGCCAGTTGTCCAAGGCGAAGGCAGGAAATTTGAAGCAATTTGGCTTCCGATCAATACTTGTGACCTTCTTCCTGGAACGAGTGCCACTGTCCCAGTATCAGTTGACTAAGGTTGATCCTCCTCTGCCACATGATCCGTGAATGGCCCACTGGATTCGTTTGATGCCTAGGATCACTGGGGCTCAGCAGATGTCCTACCGACCAAAATTATTTTCGTGGTTACAACAACAGAAAATCGTCATGGAGGAATCATCGTACAATGGCACTGATTTCCTTGGAGACCTGGATATGCCCTTGCCAGATGGGGAGGACTTTGATGATGAAGGTAAAAAACAAAACCAAATTTTGATTTTGATGTTTTTAATTGTTTTTAGTATATGCATGCTTATAACATTTCTCTTTTGTATGTAGATGTTGGACCAGAGCAACTAGCCGGGATGTCCCCAATAGCCAAGCACTATCCTCGTCTTATTGATGTTGTCACTCGGTATCAAGAAGGGAGTGATAACGAGGAGAAGATTGTGAGGAACCTCGAGGGGTTGACTCATGGTATCCCTGAGTATGCTTAGATAGGAGACGTGCCTCGGTGGTACCAGAGGCACACAGTGGGAGTCTCATATCGGATCTGTTGATTACTAGGTCATGTAGTATGAGCTGTCTCATGCTATCATGACCACCATGGTAAGCAGTTCCTAGGTCCAGTACTTACATTTTTTTTTAGGCCTACGTGCCATGGATGTATGAGGCTTATCATCTGCTGATATTATTGGAGGCATACATATTATTTTTTGGGGTTTTTATGTATCAAACATTTTCACATAAGTATATATGTTATATTTTCATGTTTGTTATTATACAAATGGTTTGCCTTATCTTTTACATGTTTCCCAAATGTCTATCCAATACGTAATTAGCTAATGAATCTGTTAACGTATTCATGCGTCTAGGATTATTATGATATGTGATATAATCAAAATGTCTTTACGCCAGATAGATACAGATATAAATTCATAATATTTGAGGGTTCCTAATCAAATATTTTCCATTGTGTTGAAGGACGACAAATTGTGAATCCCGGTTGACAATCAATTCTCTGATGCTTAGAGCGATGGCTTTTGATAATAGTTCGATGACCAGTCTGTATTTAGCAATGTTGTTGGTTGTATGATCTAGGCAGATACCTTCAAGGTCAATCAACTCACCATTAGGGTTGTAGATAACCCATGCCGTGGATGATAGGTTTTGGGTACTTCGGCAAGCACCATCAGCGAAACTAGCATGAGAAATTGTAGACATCTGCAAAGCACGAAATGCATAGTAAACGAAAAAGTTGTTTGAAAAATTCCACAAAAAACCACACTATATAGAAATGAATCACACACTAATGTACATAAGTAACCATGCGAGATAACCTAAGAATAGTGCTTTTTGAGGTAAATCCTGTTTTGGGTCTTATCGAGAGGATTTCCTTCATAATCAATAAGTCCACAGGCTCCTTTCTGCAAAACACATTTTACAATATAGGACATGTGCCACATAGGTTCAAACTTGCATGCCCCTAGCTTATCATTATCTTGGTCGTATAGCAGGACCAAATCACCCTCAGATAAAGCGCGAGGGGTGACCGACCCGTGGAAATGGGATTTGACCCGTTTCTTTTGTTCTCGGATAACCAAGGCAACGAGATGACGGGTCTCGTCTAGTCGTTCAAAATATAAGAGGTGTTCCTCTTGAGGTGATGTTTCAGGGAGGAGTTCAACAACTAACTTAAGTGAAGGAATCTTGATCGGCAATGTTGCTTCCAGACCATAGACCAACTGGAATGGTGTGAAGCCAGTGGTTTCTTTGGTTGAAGTTCGGTGGGCCCACGAGCTGAAAAAACATGAGATGCCAATTTGACTTGTTCATCCCAATAGCTCACTGAAGCATGGTGACCAAAAATTTGTTCACGGCTTCAACTTGGTCATTGGCATGAGGGTAATATGGGGTCGAGCCATCATGGTGCAAGCCCAATGTAAATGTCATTTCTTCCATCATGTAATCTCTGAAGTTGGAGCCATGATCTGTGACAATGGCTTGGGGTACACTAAACTTGAAAATAACATGGTTAAAAAGGAATTGAGTTATTATCTTACCATCTATCGAATATGTAAGCATCGCTTCGGCCCATTTCGTGAAGTAATCCATAGCAACAATAATGTAGCCATTCCCCCTAGACGAACAAGGGTTACATGTCATATAATCAATGCTCCATTTGGCAAAGGGACCAATGGTAATGATGAGGTGTAGGTGAGTGGGTGGGGTGCACATCTTGCGTTGGAAGATTTGGCATTCATGACACGTGCAGACAGCAAGAATGCATCCTTTGAAGATGGACGACCAGAAATAACCAGCGTGAAGGATTTTCTAAGCTGTAGCATAACCAAACATATGACTAGCACATACTCTAGAGTGGAAATCATTGAGAACTCTTTCAGCTTCCTCAATCGTGAGGCATTGGTGAAGAACATAGTCGACACCGACACGATATAAAGTATCAACAATAATGCGGTAGGGTTGAGAATGGTGTCAAATCGTTCGACGATCATTTTTGGTCAGTACGAACTGAAGCATGAAGGTTTGGAGATACACGATGATATCACCGTACCATGGATCAAGGGTGCTAATAAGGAAAATGGTCTCATCTGGGAGTTGTTCATTTGTACCAGTAGGGAGAGCTTTATAGGTAAGGGAATAGATAAATTTTGCAAAAACAAGTGACTTCTTAGATTTGGTCGTAGTGAAGACCAAATCAAATTATTGCAGGATAAAAATCCATTTAGAATACTTTCTTCCCAGCAACTAACGAGTTAGGATGTAGGTCATAGGGTTGCATTTAGAAATCACTATATTCATTCGTAAGAGAATATAATGCCAAAAATGTTGAACAACCTAGACGGCGGCCAAAGCCAAGTTCTCGACATGTGCATAATGCATTTGAGTGTTGAGGAGATTCTAACTCAGGTAGCAGATCACATGTTCAGCACCTTCGTCATCGTCTTGAACCAACACCATAGCTATGGTGCTAGAGGTTGCAGCTAAGAAATAGAAGTAGTCTCGATAATAATCAAGCAGATGTAACAGAAGAGCATTTATGAGGACAACCTTAAGATCATCAAAACATTTTTGGACTATCTCATCCCATGAAAAGTGTGTTCCTTGTTTGAGCAACCGGGTAATTCCCGTAGCTAGCCTGGCGTAGTTGGGTATAAAATGACAAAGAAAGTTTGCCTCTCCATGGAGGCTCTAGAGTTGGTGCAGTGAAGATGGAGGGGGTAAATTTTCAATGGCCTCGACTTTTAGCAGATCCAAGCAGATCTCATCCTTGGAAACAATGAAGTCAAGGAGTCATCCTGATTCTACATAGAAAAGACATTTGTGTGGATTTAACTGGATGTTGTAGTGCCTGCAGCGTATAAAATTCTGCCAAGGGTGGTTTGGGTGATCTTGTCACTTATGAGAATGGGCAGGAAGGTCATCCAAGTAAGGCTAGACAATGCTGCAAATATCATGAAAAGAATGGGACATCGCCGGCTCAAATGTGGCCCTAACATTTTTTAGGTCGAAAGGGAGCTTCTTGTATGTGAACGTACCCCATGGGCAGGTAAAGGATGTCTTCTCTTGGTCAACCTATGCTATATTGGTCTAGTTGTAACCATAAAAACCATCCATGAAAGAAACATTCTTGCTTACGGCACATTCATCAATAATTTGATCAATGAAGGGAGTAGGATAGTTGTCTTTAGGATAGTCACAATTAATATCTTGATAATCCATGCAAACATGAACACCCAGTCTGTAAGGGGAATGGGACAAATGAATCCAACTTTTAGAAGCTTTTTGACTTTGCCCTTAATAACAATGGCCTTTCTAGGGTGCATCGGATAAAGCCGTTGACTAATGAGTTTCACATCTGGATATGTTGGTATTTCATGCACCATGATGTTGGGATCAATGTTAGGCATTTCTTCATAAGACCGTGCAAACACATCACAGAATTCTTGAAAAAGACGAGTACATGTCTTGATCTCATCTGGAGAACAAGATACCCTGATATGAATGTGTTCAACGATACAAGGTTTAACAGAAATTTCAATCGGCATCATTTAGGTAATATTACCCAGATTTCCTTCTGACCATACTTCATGAGTAACATTTTGTGGTGGAAATGTAGAAGAGGACTCTTCAAAAGAGGTAGACATGACCATCGGGTGAGGTAGAAACGAGGAGCGATGATGGGTATCAATCCATGGTGGTTCCTCGAGAGACATGATTTCCACGATACCTTCATCGACGAGGAAGGTCTCAGCTAAGGGATCAGATGATTCCAAAATGCCAAGCCATGGGGATTGAGAATACATATCGAGAGAGGTCTTCGAGATATGAGAATCAAAGGACACAAAGTTAGTATCTGAAACAATTTCCATGTAATTGACTTCTGCGGGACTATGCGGCATGATGTCACCCCAAGCATCAACATGATCTGGCATAGGTTTGACCTAGGGATAAGATTTGATCGAGATCATGTTGACAGAGGAAACTTGAGGAGGTGGGAGTGGAAAAATCCCCATTAAGGCATAATCTTTAAAGAGACCTGCCCCCACACTCTCAAAAGTAGCACCAAAGTGCTTGACATATGGAGCGTTTCCATCAAATGAGAAAGAGGCAAAGAAAGACTACTGATCAATAGTGGCAATCCTCCCTTGATGGGTAAAAAAGATCACAAGAAACAAAGAGGAGGCCATGGCATGCATGGTATGAATCCAACTTCGGCTGAGTAGAAGATTATAAATGAGATTGGTGTCAAAAATCTCTACTTCGACTTGCACTATGTTGCCTTCCAAGGTGATGGAAAGGTTGGGTAAAACAATGAAGGGTCGTGAATCGCACCCATTGAAAGCTTCCAATTTGTTCAAAGACTGGTTTAGTGTGGGGGACCCAATATCCTTCCAGCACATAGTTGACATGATGCAGGTAGAAGCACCTTCATCAATGATAGTGTGGTGGATGGTCTTTTCATTAATGATTACCTGAATATGAAAGGCAATTTGATGAGGGAGTGTTGGAACATGGTTCTCTAGATAAAAAAAAATCAAATTTGAATCAGTGGGATCGATTCCTCTGGTAGCTGACAGCAAATATTTCTGCTATGATGGGTAGCTTTGGAGTACCTCGAGAGTGGACATGGCTGACAGTGCTTGAGCCAAATCTTCAACAATATTGTAATGTTGAGCAGCTCAGGTGTTCGAATTATATGAGGATTTCCTTAGCACACCTTGGGAGGGTGGCCATGGAGTAGAATCAGGGTTATGGCACTCAATTTGCAGATGGCCAAAGCTTGGGGTAGAATAAGAAGATGAAACTTCTTTTTCTTTCCCTTTTGTGGGAGTTGGAGTTGGATAGTCCTTCAATCATGTAGCCACATTAATGGGCGTACTCATCATGAACACTTGAGATCCAAAGGAAGAAAATCGGGGTTGGTCTACCATTTGAGTTTGCTAAGATAGAAATGGTTCTTTGAGGACAACAGGGTTCCCCTTGAGTAATCGACTAACTTTGGATCATCATGGATAATCCTTAGTATAGTGATCCTCCTTGCAAATGAGGCAACGATACTTACGTTTCCGTTGCGATGATTCACCGACAAATAATTTGAGAGGACCCTATTTCAGGGCATCAATTGTAGCCTTGCCTTTTCCTTTCTTTCTTCATTTTGAGGCTTTGTCTGTTGTGTTAGACTGGATAGTGTGGAACTCTCAGGTTTTATCAGGGCCTGGAGGGTTTTGAGATGAACTGTTGGGAGCAGTATTCGAGACTAACTTCTATTTTGAAGAAGTTTTGTCGGGGGCCTAGGATACTGAACTAATAACTCCATCAACAGGATGGACAACGGGTGACTTTAATGTCAAGGGATTGGATGATGGCTACAGAGCATTGGGTAATCATTTGTACAAGGTGCCAGACTGAGTGTAGACCAAGTCCAAGTACTAGGCACAACTGATGGATTGCTCTTCAGTGATGCATCCACCCATGGCTATATCGGAAGAAATTAGAGCTACGAATGATTTGGTAAACAATTCGGTGAGTAACTGATCAGCTACTTCGAACTTAATCAGTTGACATCTACGTCTCCATTCATGGATATGATCATAGTTGTGCATCGTAGTGTCTTGCATAAGTGATCTGCACAGATAGGTGCCTGTTTCATAATGAACCGGTAGTTGAAAATGCGTGAGAAAGGCCATGGCTAATGAATTTAATCATCCATGTATGAATTTGACGAGCACCAGAGGTTATATGTCATCATGTGGGCTGAAGGATCTTCCTTGGTCTTCCCATCGAACTTGGGGCAATCACTTGGTATCTTGGATAACATTAGAGGCCAGTACGACGAATGAAGAATCTGATCATTTGTAAGATGCGATACATCCAACAACTTAAGTGTAGCCAAAAATTGTAATTAAGTGTTAAAAGGCATGTGAGGTCGATAGGTGGGCCCATAAGGAGGAACCCATCCCTGCTGGTAAGGATTTTGAACCCACAGTGGGGGATTTTGGCCATATGTTATCTAAGGCTACCCCCATTGTAGATTACCTTGACCAAAGAGAGGATTTGGACCTTGAATACCTTGAAACTATCCATGCACAGGTTGTTGGTAGGCAATGTATGGGTTAAAAGGCTGCTGAGCCTGTTGACCTTGGACATATGGGTATGGAGCTTGTTGTCCTGGAACATAGGGTTGTTGGGCCTATTGTCCCTGAATAAGAGGGTTCTAGACCTACATCCCTTGGGAATAAGGTTGATACGCTTGTTTCCCTTTGATGTAGGGGTTCTATATCTGGTGCCCTTGGCTGGTAGGATTCTGAACCTGTTGGCCTTGGACAAGAGGATTCTGCACCTACTGCTGCATGTCTTGACCTTGAACCATTCCCTGCAAGGGTTTCCCTTGTTGATAGGTATACAAGGGTTTCTGTTTCCCAGGTTGGTTTTGCTGACCTTGCGGTTACAAATTTTTTCCTTGGGTTTGCAGAGGTTGGCCCTGTGAGGGTATGGGTTGAGAGGAACGCAAAGCATATTGCATCTACTGTTGTGTGGTTTGTTGTAACTATTGGAGGGAATGACCTCACGGTTATTGTAGGTGACCTTGGTACGGGATAATCTGCCCTTGCTATTGTGTGGAAAGCTATTGCTACAACAAAGGTTTCCCTTGTTGTTGCAAAATTTGTCCTTGTTGTTGCAAGGGTACTTGAACAGTGCCCAGGAAATTACTAAACTAAAACTCACTATAGCGATGCTAGATGTACTTCCCAGACAGGATGGTGTAAGGTTGACTAACCAGTCCTTGAGAACCATATGGAAAACAAGGATTTTGGTATTGGACCTAAGCCCCATAAGGCTGTTGATATTGAACATTGTTTGATCTGGATGGACCACCAAGATTCTGAACTTGTTGGTACTGGACATTGCTTGATCTAGTAGGGTTCACAGGGTTGTAAATAATACCAAAAGAGGGTTGGCTTATACCAAGTATGTGAGCTTGTGAGTTGCTCACATTAGTGGCACCTGACACCATAGAGACATTTAGATTCTGCCACCCAGGAAGTGGCACAATCTAGCCACTGACTAACGATATAGAATAACTAATAAAGAAAATATTTGAAACCACCAGTTGTGACTAACGCGTAACTAGGATTGATGGTAGAAGATTGTTCGGGATAGTGGTTTGCATCGAGACTGAAGTAAGAATTGGTTGGGAGGTCATGTTCGTGGCAAACAAACCTAACATAGGTCTGACACTTGATGACCAAACAAAGTTATGGTAGAGTGATGATGCACTCGGTGTGCCCAAAACTAAGTGTCTTAAGGACACATAACTGGGTGGCAAGCTAGTGAGAATACCTTCTAAATAAGGGAAACCGTCGGGAGGGAACTGCAACTGCAATTTTTCCCCTACAACAGTGTGTGGAGTTGAGACTTCGGACTCATCCAAAGAATTCAATGGAGCATCACCCTCAGGTTCCATCTCTGGAAACAAATGACAATGGACAATTGAACATGTACTAGGGGATAATTCCAAAGGAACACCTGGTTAATCATACAGACTGTAAGGACGTTATGTTGATATCCCAATAGTGTCAAACAGAGGATTCAGAGGATAGATAACCAGTCCAAGCTGATCGTCAATGGTCAATGAGTTCTCTGGAGTTTGAACGGGATTATTCGAAGATTCCAAGTCAAGACCAACAGATGACCCTAAATTGAAAATAGGTGGAGGATGAGATGATAATGGTTGAACACTAAATACAATTGCAAGTTCAACATTTTGGTCTTCAAATGGCTTTGGTAACTCAGGAAGCTCCTTGGACAATCTTTCAAATGGAGGATAGGAAGAGGAAATGGGTGAACCAGATGGTTCACCCACGATGACCTTGTCTTAGCTGACAAAACAAATAACTTCAAGGTTTTAAAATTTCCTTTTAAGGGAACTCACGATTTGGTCAAAAAATCTAACAAGATGTTTTGGATCATGGGAAATCAATTATTTAAGATGCATAAAAGACTGATGTTATTTCATTCTTAAAGAGTCGAGAAAGAAAAAAAGATGACTCTATCACTTTCGATTGGAAATGAGCTTGAAAGGACAAGTGCTTGGATGATCTTTTAAGTTTAATCAGTAAAAAAGATCAAATGACTACTCTGGATGATCTAGGTAAACAGGATTACTAGGCAACCATTAACTATAGAATACCTCCTGGTGAAGCAAGAAGTACAAGCATGCAATTTCCCAGAATGTTGTGTTCGGTGTATCACATTCGCAAGGTGGTTGATTCGGATTCCTAAGGGTAAAAGGATTGCAGCATAGTGGGGTCTCCCATTATATACATGACGATACGGGGAGCACAAATCCATGCTAGCGTTATCTAATGCCGGAGCTAACTACAACTGCTAGGTTTATGATGACAGAACACATCTCCAACCTAGACATTCTATATGTAATCACTAATTTCACATGTGCCTTAGGTAAATTGAATTCATTTTAGAGTTGATCTTGAGTTAAGTTTCAGTTTTCAGGTCTTCACAATGTTACTTGAAAAACCTAAAATGCAATTAAATGAGACAAGACCCTTTCAATTTGATGAAATTGCTACACTAGAGAGGGTAGAAACTACTCAATCAAATTCAAACAATCAAGCAACCGAAAATGAAATGATTTTCCACTACTTCAATTTTTGAAAAAATAAACTAATGAAAAATGTATTCCAATTCCTAATTTCATAACAAGAACTTGTCTATTAGTCTTTTTGAAATGAAAAATATTTCTCTTCCTATTCAAATGCTAATGCAATTCTAGTTTCTAAGAGATGCGAATCATAATGGAGCAACAAGCTAGAATTTCATATTTTCTCAAGAAACAACGAGACAAACCTTCACATACAATATTTCAATGAGAAAATTTTCAAGACTATGAGTTCTTCAAGCAGATGAAAACATGAAAAGAGAATTTCATTCAGATTGATGAAGCACCGACTTTTCCAAACACAAGACCGACAATGTAATCTATGCCGGAAAGAGATGTTCAAACTAGTAAACAAAACTTTTTCAAACTTGTGCAAAAAGATTTTAAAGTCATAAAAGGGACCAAAAACAAATTCAAAGAGCAAACATATCCACAACCAGACTCGATGAGTCCACAAGATGCTAAATGGATGACTAGCTAGATGTCCTAGTGTCATTGGCCACTCAATGACTCAATCAGTCAAACAACAAGATGACAAGCCTACAAGCAAGCAAAACCAAACAAAAAGTAGCTTTCTAATTAGGGCGAAAAATAGTCAAGAGGCTCACACAGTAAAAAGCACAAGAGCAGAACACATTGTCCAAGATTGTGGTCTAGCCCTAATCTTAACTTACAGGAATCAGCGCGACTTCCTAACTGACAACAAGCACCAGAGGCGGGTCGGCGAGACTATTCCGTTGCAATTCACATTGATCAATGAGAATATCATCCAATTAAACACTTTGTCTAAAGAAACTACGAAAAAATAATAAAAAATTCAAAACAAGGACCAGATTGCTACTATGATTTCTAGACTTAAGCAAGTAAGCAGGAGAAAAGAAACAAAGCAGAAGGGAAAACGTGAAACTAGAAAATTTCTCACAAAATCATGAAATCCAAAAAAAAAAACAAAAATATGGGATCTCCCCGATAATGTTGCCAATTTGTGGTGAATTAAAATTATAAGTGCGCACACGAACGAATTCCTTTAGCCTGATAATGGGTCTAGCCACAATAGATACATTCTATGGAAGATTTCCTTATATTAGAATCAATCAAGAGGGCCTACCTCTTGGTCACTTATCCTACTTGATGATGTCATCACTTGCTCGCTCCAGCAATCTCTCGCTTCCTTCTTCAAGCTCCTGAAACAAGTAAACAACAACAACACACAAGTGTAATAATAGACAAATTGCAATTCAACGTACTTAATGAGTCAAGAAGCATCAATACATGAATATGTAATATTAAAAAAGATGTAGGAAATCAATAGATAGTTGCATATATTAATATCAAAGAGAGATTACATCCATTCTTCTTGATGTCACAGTCTTCCTCTGACAAGACCAGGTTCCCACACACTTCTGCTAGCACTTCATGATGGCTTCAAACAATAATAGTCTAAAGATTCTTCCATTTAAGCTTCACTCCAAAACAAACACACTTCTCCCTTGCACAACTAGATGGCTACAACTAGTAATAGCGTGCTTTTCAAATCAAAATAGTATACTCACACTCAGCCAACACTCTAACTATGTCACTAGTTTGTGCTTGGGAAGAATGGAGGTTTATATAGGAAAGATGGATGGGAGATGGATCCTCTTCTCATGGGAGAAGGACTTATCCCTTGAGGTAGCTCAATCATTATAGGGGAAAGGAGCCCAAATTATCATCCTTGACCCCATCCAGCCAAACCATTTACGAGACTTCCGTTACGGAGCTTCTAGAGATAGAAGATTCAACTCTAATTTAAAAACTTTCCATAACAAAACCAATGCAACTGGAACACATCTTAGTCGCACTGATCAGTGCGGTGAATAGTGTTAATCTCTACACATCAGCATGCGGGATAGTGCTAATCTTAGCACATCAGTGCGGGGGAGACAAAGGCCATTAGCGCTGGTCTTGTAAATTGGGAAAAATAAAAGTTTTAGGGGAAATGGTGTAAAAGGGAAATGATCTGCTCATGAAGAGGGACATAATGGGAGTTTCTCTATGAAGGAAAAGCATGCAGGGTTCATTGTAGAGGTCCTCGAGGATCAAGGAATGGGGAGTACAGGGATAGTGACAAAATGTTGTGTAACAAATAGGATTCAATATGATGATGTCAACCATGGGGGATGATTCACCCTTTTAAGAGTAACAAAGAAAAAGATTAAAAATTAATAAAAGAAAAACTATTTTTTCAACTTATTTCCCTAAGGTTTTATTCAAGTTTCGAGTGGGAGTACTCATTGGCTGAAAAAATTAATTTCTCATACAAAGAGTACCCATGTTGCATACTTTTGATGGACCTCACTACACAAAAAATGAGAAATACATGAAAAAATGTGATTGTAATCACATTTCTCATTTTTTTGTAGTAGGGCCCATCGAAACTACAAAAGATGGGTACTCTTTGGATTCGAAATCAAATTTTGCATCCAAAAAGTGTTTCCGCTTGAAATTTGAGTAAACCCATAGGGAGATAAGTTGAAAATACGAGTTCAAAAAATATTTTTTCTTTTTTCCCTCTAATATTTGATGATGTGCTATAATATTATTTTATTATTTCCACTATTATTTTATAATTTTCTTAGGAGGCCCATTTTAGACCTCAAAGTTCCCCTAATACATGCATGAAGGGCGACATGGTGGGAAAACTGAACAAGTGAACTGAACTGAGGGCTTCATGTGTAGAAATTCCTTGTAGATTCAATAATCTAATTGTGATTTATTAAAGTAATATACTTTAATCTACTCTATTAGTGGAAACAATTAAGTGATCGCAAAATCATGAAGAATACAAGAGAATGAATTCAATCAACACATTACACAATGATTTACTAGGGAAATTCACATCTAAAAACCCTTTCTATCTGTATATTGCATTAGTAAAAAAATATGAGAAGATTACAATGCTTTTCTGAAGCCCAAGCAACCTCTGCACTATCTCTATTTATCTCACGACTTCCTAGACAATCCTAAGCCAATATGTAACCAATTTCCTTCTTACACAATTCCTTATTTCTGTGTGTTGCTTCCTTGATAGTTATCCCCCTATTAGTTAGTGAGGTTCCTCAATCAATATTGTGTAATCCTCATAGGCCTTCCTATGACTGCATGCACCACTTGTATAAGTCAGATGATTATACAACTGATAGTACGTTGTCCCTAAACTCCAATATCAACTGGTAAATGCACATATATGACATGAAAGAGTTTTTTATGAGTGATTCATCAATTTACAAGTTGATCACTACAGGAAACACCACACTGCACTACAGGCAACACCACACTACTAGACCTCCCACTCTTTCCTCCATCAGTCGTAACTAGTTTAACTCACTCTAACTTAAACTAAATTAATTAATTACAACTCAAAATAAACTAAACCAAGGCTCCCATAATGCAGGAGACACTCTACATGACTTATTTTATACCCTCAGATCGAATTAACTCACCCAACTAAGTCAAATTAACTTAGTTAACTAATACAAGTTGTCATGAGATTTGGAATTACAATTTAATTCAAGGAAAAACTTACATTAGGATTTTCTTGTTTCATTTTCAAAAATCCCTCTCAACAATAAGGGGATTAGTTACTACCCCGATCCTTCCCCTATGAAACTCAAATTTTCATCTTGAGAACACCTTTGTCAAAATATCTTCATCATGTTCCTCTATAAGAATGTACTCCAGCGACATGATTCTCCTCTACACAAAATCTTGTTGATGTTGATATCAGATGTTGACATGCTTGGACTGATCATGAAAATATAGATTCTCAGAGATTTGGATACAACTCGAATTATCACAATAAATCATTGTAGGATCCATCTGCTGACGAAATAAAATTACAAGGATCTTTCTCATCTAGATAGCCTCACAAGTTGCTTGACTAGCAGCTATGTACTCTACTTCTATTGAACTGAGTGCATATGATCTTTTCTTCCTCCTATACCAAGAAACTACTGCTAACCCAATAGTGAAGATTCCCCTTGGTGTGCTCTTCCTGTAGGATGGAATCCCTACCCAATTTGCATACGTGAAGCCTTGAAGCTTGAATCCCTTTGTCTGTCTATACCAAAGAACAAATTAAGTGGTGCCTCTAAGGTATCTCAACACATGTTTATCTAAATTCCAATAGAGTTTGGTTGGCTTAACCATTGCTTGACTATGCTAGTTAACTTCAAAACATATGTGCGTTCATGTATTCACCAAATACATAAGTGAATCCCAAAGCTTTCTGTAAATAGTAGCTTCCACTAATTCACCTGAAGTAGCATATTCCCTCCTCCAATTTCCTACCAGAGGAGTCTCCATGGGTTTGTTGCTCTCCATGTGGAACTTCTTTAGTATCTCATTGGCATACTTTCCCTAATAGAAAAAATATTTCCTCATCTCCTTGCCATACTTTCATACCAAGGAAATAATACATGAGCCCTAGGTCCTTCATCTCTAATTCTCTTGCCAGATCCCCTTTGAAATATTTTACCATCTTCTCATCAGTTGTTAGAATTAAATCATTTCCATATAATACTATAATTAATAATTCAACTTCAACCACAATATGGTAAAGGTTCGCAAGTGCTTCACTTTTGGTGAAGCCCAACCTGGTGAAATAGTTGTCAATCCCAGTGTACCAAGCATGAGGTGCTTGCTTCAATTCATAAATCCCTTTCTTGATTCTACACACATGCGACTCCCTATTGAAGGTCTCAAATCCTTTCAGCTGCTTAATGTATACCTCTTCCTCAATCATGCCATTGAGGAATGTTGTCTTCACATCCATCTGGTGTATCTTCCATCCGATATGTGTTGAAAGAGCTATAATATATTTGATTCAAGATTACCTTGCTACTAGAGAAAAGGTCTCCTCATAATCAATTCCTCCCACCTCAGAGAACCCTTTGGCCAAAAATATGGCCTTGTGTTTCACCACACTCCCATCAGCTACTTGATTTACCTCGTAAATCCACCTCGAACTCACCACTGACTTGTATGCTCGTATTGGGACCACTTTCCTAACATTGTTTCTAATAATGGAGTCATACTCCTCAATGATGGCATCAACTCATACTAGTTTCTACATTGCTTCCTTGAAGTAGGATGGCTCAATCTTTACACCTCGCTCATCAAAGCCATGTAAGCACTATACTGATTTGGTGACCTTCTCTTCCTATGCTATGATGTGTGTTCTCCCACATTCTCTCTAGCATCATGCATCAATCTATCAACCTCTCTAGTTCACTTCCTTCCATATTTAGAAGTCTCTGCATTAGTGGATGCTTCCACTCTCTACTCCTTTACATGTGGTTGCTCCACATCATCCTGGGTTTCTTCCTTTGGAGCTAAAATATCCTCTTCATGGAACTGAAGCTCTTTCCAAAGAGAACATCTCATGGACTTCTCTTCATCGAACTTCACATCTCTATGAACCATTGTCATCCTGTGAGGTACCCTTGATAGTTGTGACATGTATCAATGTACCCCACAAATATGTCCAACTCAGCTGTTGGTTCTAGATTTTTCCTTTCATCCTTGTTAACATGATAGTAGAATGATGAACCAAAGATCCTCAAGTGTGGCACATCTAGTTTCTTACCTGAAAAGGAATCTTTTGGTGTACTCGTCCCAGGAATCCGATGAGGACTCCTGTTCTACACATATACAATTGTGTTGCGTACTTCAACCCACAAGTGTAACAGTAGGCCTTGATCATGTAACATCACCTATGCAACTCTCACAATACTTATGTTCTTTCTAACAGTCACCTCTTTATGTTGTGGGTTATAAGATGTTATTAACTCTCATCGAATTCCTTCTTATGCGCATAGTTTCTTGAATTAATTCGACACATATTCTCCATCGTTATCGCTCTCGAGAGATTTCACTTTATCTATGAGTGTCTTTCTAAACAATTGGTTTAAATTCACAAAATTTAGTGAACATATGATCTTTCTTCTACATGAAGAAAATATAGAATTTACGTGAGAAATCATCTATGAATATTACATAACACTATTTCTTGGCCATGGAGGCTGTCGAGAATGGTCCACACACATTCGAGTGAACACTTTCAAGGATTTCTTTATCTGCATTGTCCTTGTCATGAAAGGTATATTTGGTGTACTTCCCCAATGTACACCCTTTGCATGTATCTCTCTGCTCTAGTGTTTGGTAAGTCCTATAGAAAATTCCTTCTTGATGTTCAAAGCTCAATGATTAAAGTGACCCAATATTCTATGCCACAACCCACCGAAGTCTCAACTCTGCACCTTCTCTAATTTTGTGATCAAAGAAGCACAACCTTCTACATCCAATTTGTAGAGATTCTTCATATGAACTCTAATCTGCTTCACTTTTCCTAAGGTTATGTGATGATGGAAAGCCTTTCCTTTGCTAAATATCACAGCATAACCATGATCCTCCAATATGGAAACTAAAACCAAATTGTTATTCAATCTCGTAACATATATGACATCTTTTAATGTGAGAGGAGAACCAAACTCCCTTTGAAAGGTAACATTATCGATTTCAGTCACGCGATACCTCCTATCATCTCCCATTTCGATGTGCATCTTGAGGTCCTTCTCCTCCAAGTCACTGAAGAATTTTTTGTTTTCAATCACATAGAATACCGCTCCACTATCCATCACACACTACCCATCACCGATGTCACCATGCAAGTGATGAGGGTGAAATCCACCTCTAATCGTGAAGCAAGAGCTTCACCTATCACTCCTCTTAAGGGATTCTTGTCAACCTTCCTATGCAGACACTTCATGGCATAGTGTCACAGTTCATGATATTGAAAACATTTAATCTTTGACATATCCTTCTTCTTGTCACCCTAAATGGAATCGTATTTGGAATGGGATAACCTCCCTTTCCCTTTATTTACATTTATAGCTAGGTCCGAACCCTCCTCATCAACATGACTAAATGAGGATCCATCTCTAGTGTTCCTATGAATATCTTCTTGCACCAAGTTGGACCATAAACAATCCCACTCTAGTAGATTCTCCCTCCCATTTACTCATTCCTTGTAGTTGTTCCATCTCTTGGGAAGGCCTAGAAGTGCTAGGTTAACTAAATTGTCTTCAGAAACTGTCACACCAACACTTCTAAGCTCATCCCGACATTTGGTGAACTTGGTCAATTATTTTGGTATTGTGTCGCCCTTCTCCATCTTAATTTTTATGAGCTTGGCCTTTAGTGCCAGTTTCCTATGGTCACTTTTGTTTTAAAACAGATCCATTAAGGTCTTCCACATTATATGGAGTCTCCATACCATGGAGGTTCGAGATAATATGATCTCAAACTCCATATATGATAATCCTTCTTGCCTTTGCAACACATTTTCTCCAATCTGACAAATCTTGAGCATTAGTTGCTACAGGATTACGAATATCTTTATCTATGAATTCCTTAAGCTTACTGTCTTCCAACACTACCTCTATCCTATCCTTCCAAGAAATATAGTTCAATCTACCCTCAAGGGCATATTCAAGTCTCAATCCATAGAACGACATCTTGCTGGCTCCTAAGTATGATACTGAAAATTCAATTTTGCATGTAAAATAAAAAATCCTATTCTCCTCTTCTAGAGTGATTTCTTCTCTGATACCATGTATACATTCCTTGTAGATTCAAATTGTTAATTGTAATTTACTAAAACAATAGACTTGAATCTAATCTACTCATCAACGGAAAGAATTAAATGATTGCAAAACCATGAAGCATACGAGAGAAATAATTTCCTAGGGAAAGCCACAACTAAAAACCCCTTCTATCTGTATATTTCATTAGTTAGAAAATATGAGAAGATTATAATTATTTTATCAATCCTGAGTAACCTTTGCACTATCTCTATATGCGTCACAACTTCCTAGACAATCCCAGGCCAATACTTAAACAATTTTCTTCTTACGCAAGTCCCTATTTCCTTGCATGATTTCCTTGGTAATTAACACCCTATTAATTAGGGAAATTCCTCAGTTGAAATTGTGAAATCCTCATAGGCCTTCCTCTTACTACATGCACCAACTTTACAATTTGGATGATTATACAACTAATAGTACAATTTCCTTGAACTCTAATATCAACTAGCTAACTCTTAGATCTGACATGCATGAGTTATTGTTGAGTGAATCATTATTTTATTGGTTGATCACTGAAGGAAACACCACATTACACTGCAATAAGCACCACATTACTAGAACTTCCACTAGTTCTTCCAATAGTTGGAATAGTTTAACTGACTTTAAGTCAGTTAAACTGAATTAATTACAATTTAAAATAAACTCAACTAGAGCCCCTATAATGTAGGAGACATTGTACAAAACTCAAGTTAGACCCTCAACTCAAATTAACTTATCCAGCTAAGGCAAATTGACTTAGTTGACTAATACAAGTTGTCATGAGATGTGGAATTACAATTTTATTCCCAATTTAATACAAGGACAAAATTAAATTAGGATTTTCTTGTTTCATTTTCAACATCGTGTGCATGACAAGGGAATGCACCCTAGGCACACCTACATGAAGTTAGGGTGCCTAAAGGAGACTTCCATGACATGATGACCAAACAAGTTAAGCACATTAGGTGGACTGGGTTAGTTGGGTGATGGGTCAATGGGCTGACATAGAACATGGGTATATGTGTGACATAAGAAAGGAAAAGGTGTGCAAGCGATGGGGTGAACATTGACATATGAATGAAGTAATGGATGGGTGAACTCATAGCATGGCGTGCACGATAGGGTGAAAATCCACACCGTGGGCATGATCACATGAAGCCAGGGTGCCCGTGCAACCATGGGGGCGTCGTGTGTTGGGCATGCCAGGGCATCTGCTCAGTAGCCATACCTGTGCAATGCATTGGTGGGTTAGGCCAAATTGGAAAGGGGCACTCGCACAAAAGAAATAAAGTTGACCCACGAATGCCCATGTCCACTCAAAGTAGAAAAAAATAAAGTGTGACTATGGGGGTATCGTGTGCAAAACATGGAGGCAAGTTCCCTAGGTGCACCTGCAAAAATGTAGGGCACCTAGGTGCCCATGGGAAAATTAGGTGTGCAAGATGGGGAACACAATGTGTGAAAATATGGTTGAAACAATGGGAAAATTGAATGATTGAAGTGAACTAGGTGTATTGTATGCATAAGAAGGGAATCTTCCCTAGGAATACCCAGATGAAGGTGGGGTGCTTGGGTGCCCAAAAGTAACTTACACGACATGGTGATGGATGGATGATTTAGGAACATTGGGTGTACCAGGCGAGATGAGGAATAAGTGGATCAGGCAACACAGGGGTTGAGTATATGTGTGAAATAAGCTAGGAAAAAATGTGGGAGTGTTCAGGTGAACGATGAAATATGAGCAAAGTAAACGATGGAAAAACTCATAGCATAATATGCATGACAAGGTGAACAATTGTGCCCTTGGTGCCTGCATGCAGGAGGGGCACCTTGACACCCATGGGGATGTCATGTGTTAGGAAAGATAGGGCACTCGTATCATAGGGGCACCCATCCAATGAGTTGGTGGATCAAATCAACTTGGCAAGGGGCATCCGCACAATAGAAGTAATATTAGCCCATGACTTCCCATTCCAACCCAAAGTGGTAAAAACTCAAAGTTTGAACTAAAATGCGACTGTGGGGGTGTCACATGAAAAACATGAAGGTAAGCACCTTGGGCATGCTCGCACAAGGTCAGCACATCAAGGTGCCCATGAGAAAATGGGGCATGCATGATGGCCAACATGATGGCTGACATGATGCACAAGCAAAACATCTGATGTGAACTAAGGGCATCATGTGTATGAAAAAGGTGTGTACCTTGGGTGTGCCCACATGAAGGTGGGGCACTCGAGCGCCTAATGGTGACTTGCACAATAAGGTGACGAAAGGACAATTTAGGAATGTCAGGTGGACCAGGCAAGTTGGGTGACGGGTGAACGAGGTGACACGACAGTCAGGAAAATGTGTGAAACAAGAAACGATAGGATACATGAGCGGCAGGTGAACAATGATATATGAGTGAATCAACTAAAGGGAAAGGTCATAATGCGACATGCATGGCAAGGTGAAAGACCTCGCCTTGCTGCGCTTGCATGAATGCAAGGCGCCTGACTATGCATGGCGTTGCCGCACGTTGATCACACTAGGTCACCTGCCTCACAGGGGTTCCCGTGCAATGAGTTGGTAGGTGACCCTAAACTAGAAAGGGGTACCCAAATAAAAGAAGTAATTTTAGCGCATCACTACCCATGCCCACTCAAAGTAGCGAAAAACAAAAGTACAAACGAAAGTGTGATCGTGGGGGCATCACATGCGCAACATGAAGGTGATTTCTTTGGGCATGACCACACGTAGGCAGGCCACCCAAGTACCCACAGTAAAAAAAAGGCATACATGATACATGATAGGCGAAATAATGGGGAAAACGAACAAGTAAAGTGAACTAAAGGTATGGTGTGCATGACAAGGGTGCAAGCCCTGGGCGTGGCCACATGAAGGTGGGGAGCCTTGGCACTCAAAGGTGACTTGCACAACATGACGATGGGTGGATGAGTTGGGTACATTGGGTCAACGGGGCGAGTTGGGTAATGGGTGAACCGAGTGATACAACAGTCAAGAAAATGTGAAAAGTAAGGAAGAACAACACGTGTGAGTAGTTCAGTAAAAAAAACATATGAGCAAAGCAACCAATAGGTAACATTATAGTGTGATGTGCATGGTAGGGTAAATTCTAGCACCTCGATGAAGGCTAGGTGCCTGGGTGCCCATTGTGGCATTGCATGGTTGACATGCCAGGGCGTCTACCCAATAAGGGCCCCCATGCGACAATTTGGTGGGTTACCCCACTTGGTAAGGTGTGCCCACACAAAAGAAGTTAGGTCGTCCCATGATTTCCCATGTCCACTCAAAGTGGAAAAAAACCGAAGTATGAATCCAAGTGTAACTTTAGGTTTATTGCATGCACAACATAGAGGCAAGTGCCTTAGGCATACCCACATGAAGGCAGGGCTCCCGGGTGCCCACGGGAAAACAAGGCATACACAATGGGTGAAAAAATGGGAAAAATAAACAAATAAAATGAACCAAGGGCATCATGTGCATGACAACAGAGAAGGCCCTTGGCACGACCACATGAAGGTGGGACACCTAACTACCCAAAAGTAACTTACACGAAACGAAAACAAGTGGATGAGTTGGGCACATCGAGTGCATAAAGTGAGTTGGGTGATGGGTGAATTGGGTGACATGACAATTCAGAAAACTTGCAAAATATGCAAGTACAAAACGTGCAAGCGGTCGGGTGAACAATGACATATGAGCAAAGTAACTGACATGAAAACTTATAGCATGACATGCATGGTAGAGCGAAAACCCACACCCTCGGCATACTCGCACAATGACGAGCTGCTCAAGTGCCCATGGGGGCATCGCGCATTGGGCATGACAGGGCACCTATGTGATGTGTTGGTGGGTTAGCTTGATATGGCAAGGGGAACCCATACAAAAGAAGGTCATCTTTGTCATCATGTTGAACTTTTATAAATCATGTGCTCTTATAAATCATGTCAAGTAACAAGAGAGTTCCCACATGGGGGTCTCATAATGATTTTAAGAAAATTGACTATATTAATGTTTAGGTGTTAAAAGTTAGTTTATAATTGTTTTATTATGCAACATGGTACTAAAAAATGATAATATTTTGTTGTCATTGATGACCTAATGAGTTGTGTTCACTAGTATATATTTTCTCTACTACCAGGAGGTGTCACCATTAGTCTCATCAGCATCATCATCATTTGGAATTATTATCAATTTATTGTATAATTTATTGTTTTGCACTATCTATTCTTTGTAAGTTTCAGTGAATCAATTTCTAGAGGGCTGCAAAAGTCTTTTGAGCTAGTTGTGATGTGGCTTAAGAATGGGGCCAACATTGATTTTTTTTTCATTTCATATGTATTGAAATTTGACATGGTTATGGTAGATTCATGCATTGACGATATGGGAGGGTTCGACACTCAAATACAACTCACAAAAATAATTCGACAATCAACTGAGAATCAGATTCTTGAATTGTATATAATTACTCAAGAATTTAATTATAAGAAAAGTGTATAAGTTAGTCATACGTTTTGAATTATTATTATTTTATAAAATGAATTTCCAATAAGTGGATGAAATGAGCAATATGTTTTGAGTTATTATTATTTTTCTTGTTATATTTTAAACAATTAGTCCAAAAACATTTCATTCCATTGATCATGATGTTAATTATCTTTTAAGCTTATGTTCAACCCCATACATCCAATTCTTTTTTTCTACTTATTTTGGTTTCATGCCCACTTGGACATTTTTTTTACTCAATACGTTCCTTGACGTTTATCCTCCACCCTTATAACTTTTATCTTCTATTATTTCTCTTAGTCATTTGGTAAACCTAGCAAACTTATACTCATCATACAATTTTATAGATTGAGCTCCATAGGCTTAATTCCCACCTGAACACACATGCACTTTATGATTTGGAACTCTCACTCCCAACTCTCTTATGTCACAACACCATCTACACCTCCTATACACTTCTATATGTATTTGTTTCTCTAATACTACGGGGCATCACCATTATTCCCATCATCATCAACATCATCTGAGAGTGTTATCACTAGGTTGTATAATTTATTGTTTGGCACTATCTATTCTTTTCAAGTTTTAGTGAATCGATTTCCAGAGGCCTACATACGTCTCTTGATCTAGTCGTGATGTGAATTGAGGATGGGGGATTTCCGACATATCATACCAAATTAAAATCCAATTTCAAAATAAAACTTGGAAACTATGCTTATGATATGTTAAATTGACTTGTGCATGTTTAGGATGTTTGGCCATGGTAAGAAATCGACTTATAATGGTTGCCTTGTTACTTTATCTCCAAAAGCTCAATATATGTTGAAATAGTGGCAAAATTGCTAGTAAATTATTGATATCCAAGAATTGTAGATACAAATGTGGATTAGTCTATGAGTTCAAATTATTACTCGCCTAACAAATGTCTTCTTTCTCTTTGACCCACTCATCATGCATCACCCTTCATAGTGGACAAGTCAGATTGGACATCACATGTTCCATTCATGTGGCTTGTGAAGTCCTCCCATTTGAAGGATGGGTATTACAATGCCTTGAAAAAAATAGTTTCATTGATTTTTATAGTTGATGTTACTTGGAAATTAGAAAATGATATTTCATGGAAAACTCTTTTGTTTAAATTTAGAAATCAACTATGACAATGCTTAACCATATAAACCCCTTTTTGAACCTAGACTTGTGTGACTAATAACTTCTTTCTCCTCCACCCTCTCAGCAATAACCTTCATTGAGGACAAGTTAGACTCAACATCATATATATATCTAGAAAATTTTATAACTTCAAAAAACATGATATCTATGAAATATATACACTTGAAAAGAAAAAAAAACAAAAAAAAAACAAATAGTAATAATATAATTCATTATAATCCATTAGAATTTTATTTTTTTAGCACACACACATATACACTATATATTTTCATTTTGGTTTATCAATATTTACTTCTCTTCATCATGTACACACTCTTACAAACCTTGAGTGTTTCTTGATGGCTCCTCCTACACTTAATTCTTGCAAACCTTGAGTGTTTCTCGGTGGCTCCTCTCTACATTTGATAATTTCATTTCCTGAATGTTTTCATGGTGTCTCCTCCCTATATTTGATTCTTGCAAACCTTGAGTGTTTATCAGTGGATCCTCTCTAAATTCAATTCAGCATTCCCTTCCCCACAAGATCGACCCAACTACAATGTAATTTATGCCTTGTTCTGCCTCATTCTTCCAGGGCATTCAATCATTTGTTGGAGCTAGGGATTCTTGAGGAAACTGGAAGGTGGTTTTAACAATGTCCAAAAATTGTTCGCAATTAAGTGTAATGGTAAGTCTCTTGAACACGTGCAAATCTAGGGTTTTCACATTCTTCACATTGTTTAGGGTTCCCTTAGAGAGCCTACTTTTCTAAATCTTGAACAATTTCATTTTTAAACTATAGAAGTAAAGCCTAATTTTCCAAATCTTCAACGGTTGTTTTGGCTACAACCTTTTGTGTGGCCTTCTTATTTTTGAAAACAGATGCAATCTCACATCTTGCCCCATTGATTATTACATTGGAATTGAATTTCAAGAGATTGTTTCACCCTCATTTATGATATCGTAGACAGGAAATGACATAGAGTTTTTTTGTGCATAATATTGTAATACACTCTTGACCAAATCCATAGGAGTAATCGTTTCCAAAAATGAAGTGAGAAACCCTAAACCCTCTATTGTTGTGACTAGAGATCACCTGCAATACAATATTGCAACACATGCAATTTATGTTTTTCAAGTAATTTCCCTGATGTTCTTGACCAAATCCACGGGAGGCATCATTTCCATAAATGAAGTGAGAAACCCCAAACTATCACATTTTGTGAGGAGAGATATCCTTTAATGCAATATTGAAACACATGTAGCTTATGTAGAAATTCCCACTTGTAGATCACCTGATAATGCAATAGACTAAAGCAAAATACTTGATCTACTTCTACAACCAATTTAGCAGAAGCTTAATCAAACATGAGCAACATCAATAAGAACACATATAACTGATATGGAGAAATAAATCACACATAACACATAAGAATTTACTCGGGGAAAGCCTTAGCCTAAAACCCCACTCTCTGTATTATCATGCATAGGATTTATACAAAGACTTATCTCTCACACAGCTAGCCATGTCTCAGTACAATCCTCACAGATGAAGGTGGAATTACATAAGGATTACACAAAGCCTTAGCTCTCACAGCTATCCAACTCTCAGTGCAATCCCCCTTGATGCTCACAGGAAATCAAGACTTCTCCTAAGCCTTCTCCTTTGATCTCCAAGCCTCATATTTCCTTGCACAGTTTTTCCTGGGTGATCCTCCAGTTACCAAGTGTAACACTGATCTCTCACACTGATCTCACACCCTGTAAAAATACACAATCCTCAAGGAACCTTGTTCCTTCTGCTTGGATGAGTTTCCTTTATAGAAAAAAAAACCATCCCACTGATAGTACACTATCCCTCCTCTGATCTCAACTAGGTCTTTCTCAGTACTTACATGCATGAGTTATTTATGAGAGAATATTCAGTTATCTGAAATATAGTAGTTACATGCATGCAAACATTAACTAACTGAACTCTCATTAATTTAAACAAACTGTTAAATTAATCTAACTGGACTTGACTAAGTTAATCTAAGTCAATTGATTCTCTCAATATAAAACTCATCCTTAATTCCTCTATCAGTGGAGCAAATCAAGGACACATTCCCCAATCAGTGGAGAAATTATTGCATGTTCTCACAAAGACTTCAAGTTTGATTTTCCTTAACTAATTAACTCATACTGAATTAATTAATTAATTTTCAACCTGCTGGTAAGACCAAACTCAAATTTTACTTGCTATTTTATACTAGGGACTGCCTAAAAATAGGAATCCACACTGCACTGCTAAGTATAGAACTTTTGTTTTTAGCACTTCCATTTTTCATTCCCTATTGCCCAATCCAGCACAGATGCCCAAACTGCTATTTTTAGCACTTCTATTTTTAGAAATTTCTTGTTGCCAATTTTCAACACTCCCTCTCAACAAGAAAGGCTTCCTCTTGAACCCAATCTTGTACCTTTGGAATGTTCTGCATGCAACACATCTACCAAGTGTGGTTGCACTAGCAACTCTCGAAACAAAAAAGACTCCCAAGTAACCTCTCTATTGGGTTAGAAACATACTTGGACGGTGAAGCTCTACCTGCTGCTGACAAGTGCCCCCTCTCTGAACTCTGTGCTATTGCAACGTCTCCATGCATCTCGCACCGTTGCACCCTTCTCTTTGGTACCATGCACTGTGCAACACACTTGTGCCTCTCACATTGCTGCAGCCTACTAGCTCTGCGTTGTCCTGGGATTCTCTGCACTGTAGCTCTCTCTACCGCTCCATATGCATCTATCTCTACCCAATTAGTTAGTTCTACTACTCCTCATCGGGGCTCCCATAGCAAGGTCTCATCCAAAAGGTTGGGTATCTCAAGGATCCTATCCCCCATTCCAACCTTCTTGGGACGATCACTCCACATCACCCCACCTCCTTCCTGGAGGTATGGATGCTTTTTATACCTCTACCCACCTGGCTCAAACCTTCCCCCTATTAGAGGTCTCTGCATGAGTGGATGCCTCCACTCTATCTCTGCTCGGCTTCCGCAGTGGTGGTTGCTCCACAACCTCCTGAAGCTGCTTCACCAATCGTGGGTCCTCCAAAATCGTCTGAGACTTCTTCTAGTGCTGCATGTTGAGAGGTAATTTACTCTCCCTCTCAACCACCAAGTATCTAACCTTTGCCTTGCTTCTCAAGGCTTTGGATGCATCTTGAACCTCAAGTGCATACAGGTTCTTCGCTAGCACACCAATATATTTCATCTTCCCCATTGTCATGAAATTTTCTAGAACAATAGCTGATTTTAAATAAGCAATATCTCCCTCATCTGAACTCTGATTCAGCGGATTTTTTTTTGAATTTGGGTATTTTTCCGTATGGAATCCAAATATGCTATTTGTCTCTAAAATTTTTGTACAAAAATTTTCAGGTATGCTCTCCAAATTCTCGACCCAAAACTCAAAACTTTGAAATCTGCTCTCAGTATATTGTTCTTCCTTGATCACCTTTGCTCTGATACCATGTAGAAATATCCACCTATAGATCACCTAATAATGCAATATTCTAAAGAAAAAAATACTTGATCTACTACTTCAACCAATTTAGCAGAATCTTAATCGAACATGAGCAACATCAATAAGAACACATATAACTAATATGGAGAAATAAATCACACATAACATAGACGAATTTACCTAGGGAAAGCCTTAGCCTAAACCTCCACTCTCTGTATTATCATATATAGGATTTATACAAAGCCTTAGCTCTCACATAGCTAGCTAGCTCTCAGTATAATCCTCACAGTTGAAGGTGGAAATACATAAGGATTACACAAAGCCTTAGCTCTCACAGCTAGTCAGCTCTTAGTGTAATCCTCCTAGATGCTCACAGGAAATCAAGGGTTCTCCTAAACCTTCTACTTTACCCTCCAAGCCTCCTATTTCATTGCACAATTTTTCATGGGTGATCCTTGTGTTACCAGGTGTAACACTGATCTCACACCCTGTAAAACTGCACAATCCTCAAGGAACCTTGTTCCTTTTGCTTGGATGAGTTTCCTTCATAGAAAAAAAACCATCTAACTGATAGTACATTATCCCTCCTCTGATCTCAACTAGGTCTTTCTTAGAATTGACATGCATGAGTTATTTATGAGAGAATATTCATTTATCTGAAATACAGTAGTTACATGCATGAAAGCATTAACTAACTAAACTCTCATTAATTTAAACGAAGTGTTAAATTAATCTAACTGGACTTGACTAAGTTAAACTAAGTCAACTTATCCTCTCAATATAGAATTCGTCCTTAAGTCCTCAATCAGTGGAGAAAATCAAGGACACATTCCCCAATCAGTGGAGAAATTATTGCATGTTCTCACAGAGACTTCAAGTTTTATTTTCCTTAGCTAATTAACCCATACTGAATTAATTAATTAATTTTCAACCTCTTGGTTAGACCAAATTCAAATTTTACTTCCTATTTTATACTAGGGACTACCTAAAAATAGGAATCCGCACTACACTGCTAAAAAAAAGAACTTCTATTTTTAGCACTTCCATTTTTCATTCCCTGTTGCCCAATCCAGCAATGATGCCCAAACTGCTATTTTTAGAACTTCTAGTTTTAACAATTTCTTGTTGCCAATTTTCAACAACTTATGTCTTTTAAATAATTGTTCTAATTTATTCTCATATGGCCTTAGTATGCCATTCATGATTTATATAGGTTCACTACACCACAATTAGGATTTTTAGTATCTTATTCCTTATATTATAATATATATATTATATATTATATATATATATATATATATATATATATATATATATATATAATATATAGTATGTATATATATATAGGTTGTTAGGTAATGTTTTACTTCATGTGAAACTTCTTATTGAAGAATGGTTTTTTTCTCATCCCAAATTAGTTTGTAGATTTTGTTTGTGATTTCCAACATGGATCCATTAAGAAGGTGCTAAAGTATTTTCTTATTCTTGTTTCATGTATTAAAATTCCTATAACTTCCCCCCTTGTGCATGAAAGAAGATGATTTTTTTTGTAGTTTCTTCCTTGCATAATGGTTATGATGAAAAAATTTAGTATTTTTGGGTCCTTCTCTCAACCAATAAACTTTATATTTTTTCATTCATAAACATTATTATTCAATACTATGAGCTATAATTTCTTCACAAATCATATTTTCCTCATTTTATATGTCCATTATTCTCTTGTTCATTATTTACCATTGAGTTGCGGCTACACTTTTTTCCAACTACATTTTGTCAAAATATGTTACCAAATTCTTCTTTCTTTGATTCCTTAAGGTGATCCTTGATGTTCTTGAGAATTTGTTTGGAAATGTATAGTTTGGTGCCCATGATATTGATGTCTTATTGCACCAGATCCAAATTTCTTCCTTGAAGTATGGTTGATTAACTAAAACTTTAGGAAACTAAAGGGGGTTGGACTCAAGATTCTAATAATGTTCCATTATATAAAAACAAGCCAATAATAAAAAATAGTTCTTAGTAGCGGTTTTGTTGCTACTTTCTATCCCATTTCACAAAATACTTTAAATACCAAGAACTTATCCAAATATACTACCTCAATTTGATGTCTTCTTCTTTTGTTCTTAAAAGTATCAAGGACATATATGGTTTGGATGTTTATGAGCTTAAGGTTCTTATTGAATTGCTTGAAATAAGTTTCATTTTCTCATAGTTTGCGAACTCCCCCTATTTTCTCAAATAAATAGTTGACAATGTTGAAATCCCCATATTGAATCCATTAAGCTCTTTTATTTCTTACACCCACTTGTTTTATATAGTTAATGAAGGTTTCCTTAAGGTGGTGATGAGCCTCAATATTGTAATAAGAATGCTCAAAATCGCAAGGAAACCACCTTAAATTATCAACTTTGGGTTCATGAAAACTTAATAGGTGTCAAAACTATATGCGTGACATGCAATGTGTCCTCCTTTGATTGATCTTATGCAATGAAGTGAATTCCATGAAATCCAAGCCTAAACTAATCGTAGAAATGGAAATGTTACTCTATTTGCAGAAAGGAAACCTAATCAATTTTGTAGAGGGGAAATCCTAGTTACTTTTGTAGAAAGGAATGCTATTATACTTTTCATGAATCTAAATATTAATCCTATTTATATAAATATAAACATGAACCTATTTGCAAAGTGTGAATGGTACATCGAAAGGAGGCCTAGTCTATGCAATAGAAATAGCAAATTTGGAAATGGAAACCATAGCTTAAGATGTATGAAATAATTCTTCAATCCCTACATTCAAGATAGATTTTGTCAACAAATTTCATAAGGTTCTTCATAAATTAATCATGAAAATCATTATTATGCTCATCAAGTCATGAATTTGTCAACTAACCATAATTGTAGAGGTGAATTGCAATGGAGAAGAGGCAAGGCTTAAGTGGTTTTTGGTCTTACTAAATCATGTTTTTGGAGCTTGGGAGTAATTATTCAAGCCTAAGAGACAAAAACCAAGCTTTTTTTAGTAGATCTGGTTAAGCTTACATGTGTTACAGGAGGCCCTATCTTGTGATAGGACTGAGATAACTTGTCAAATGCCAAAGTAAATCAAATGAAAATCGTATGGGAAGAATTTTTATATTAATTAGGATGTCTTAGGACTCCATTCCAAGTGGAATCATTCCAAAATACCCCTCTTAACACATGCTAAAAAAAAACAGACAATTACTACTCTAAAAACAGGAAATTCAAGAACTAGTGAGCTAGTTAATCTCCAAAATGTTTAACCTAATCAAGTGAAACTTATATGTGGTAAATTTGGTTATTAACATGAATGTTTTTATGACTGAATACGGGTGGAATCAATGCAAATGAATCTCATTAACACATTAAAAAAAGAGTAGAAAATTACTACTACTTTGCTACAAGAGATTTCGAGAAATTTTATATTTGTGAACTAGTAGACCAATCCAAGTGGAGCAATGGTGAATATGACTTTTAAAAGTTGTTCTAAGGATGTATCATGATTTTTAATATTTAAATAACCTGCAAAAAAACTCACTCCAATCATTTAGCCAATTTAAGCTACAACAAAAGAAGCATGAATAGTAAATGTAGAAATAAGAGATGCAAGTGAAAAAGACATTCAAAGGAAATAAATAAATTGTACAAGATGGCTTTGAGGCTCATGGGATGTCCAATCCCAAGGAAAATTAGATTCCTATGAAGTAAACCAAGCTTTAGATGCTAAAAATGGCACGAAACTTCATTATTTTAATCAATCCAAGTACGCCCCTACTATAAATGAAAGTGGAGCTGCTAAATAACATGTTTTATCCACAAGAAGAGTAAGAAAATACATTTCACTAAAGGAAAATTAGAATTGGTACTTATACAAAGAGATGAGGAATCATTATCCTTGAAAGGAGGAAGGTTTTCTCACCAAAATCCCTCAAATAGTTGATGTGGTTCTCAACACTACGAAACTACATTAAATGACAAGGAGCACATTCAATCATTGGAGCTCTGAAATTTTTGCAATAACTTCATAAGATCTGATTCACTTGTTATCCAATCTAGGTCCATATTGTAGTAGGGAGAAAGTCCCTAATTTATCTCATCCTCCAAATCTTCATAATCTACCCAATATTCTCACAATATTCTACAAAAAAGAAAAAATTGGGCAAAAATATGCAATTATCTCTAAACTTTCCTAATGAACATATTAACGTTAAAAATATGTCATGTAGTGAAAAACGAGAGGTGTAATGTGCTAAAGGATGGTCATATGGGCCTTAATTTTTAAACTGAGCTTCCACCTTCACATGGTTTCCCTAGTTAGAGAGAGTATATTATTCTTGAAACGAAAAGAAGTGCATTTACGTTTATACCATCATTTCCAATTTTGACTTTGGTTGATCTAATAATTTTCATTGTTTTCCATTTGCTAATTACTAGTGCAAATTATGTGGTTAACCCTTGTAACACCCTCCACCCACATCTACCGAAGTAACCAACCAACTAGGGTGAACATGTGACACGAAGTTACTATGATATGATTCGACCTATTAAGTCATGTTAAGGGAGTGGAGCCGATAGAAACACAACATACAAACCTTCCATAATAAGAACAAGACCCTTAGGAACCATCCCAACCGCTCAGGTAACCAGCCCTTATGTCCCACTGAGATTTTAGACCAATTAACTCTCGGAAGCTCCCATGATATGAACATGCTTGCATCCAAAACATGGTATGCCAACTTCCAAGGAATATTTTTCCGAGTGCTGTGCTAGCATCCCCAAGATTTGGGCCACCTTTTCAAGCCCATATCCAAGGTCACTGCCTAGAATTCAATGTTACCTTCAGAAAAGAAATATAACAAGGGAATGATGATACAAATGCAATTACTTGAACAAGAAATTTCCATTATTTTCATAAATAAATGTGCCAAAATTCCATTTTTCCTTTCCAAAACCTTTTCCATTCCCTTTTAAAACTTCCTTAGCCATAAATCAATGACAAATGCTCCCCATCACTAGGATTTTTCCCAACATTCAGCTTCGAATAAGTATCCCATCATCCATGGCTATTATTTTACCTTTATTAAATTTCATTACATGGAATTTTTACCAGGGATGTTACAGAACCCTCCCCCTTGTGGGGAACACCATACTTAGTGTTCAACAATACCTACAACCAGAAGAATATTGTAAGAAAAAAATACTACCCATGAAGCTTTATAACTTAGCTCGATGTGTTATTTACAACGATCATCCTGCTGAGAACCAACCAACATGACAATAGAACAAGTATAACATCATAATAACCTGACACCCATACCGCTTATTGGAGCTTTATAACATAGCTCATTGAGATATTTTCATCCATATACATATGTACATATACCAAACATCACCAAAAAATGTACCAAAAACATATACCAAAGATATATGCCAATACATCTGCTCAACCAATGAATAAGGAAAGATACATAGCCTACATCTAGTCTGCCATCTCTCATGTAGCTTCATTGAGCGACAAGTCCCTTCATTGACCTTTAACTTACTCAATCTCTTGAATCTAGAGCATGATCATCTTTCTCTACAATATACACTATAGTTTTGCCTAGAATTATCCTTCTGGATCCACCTGCAATATAGACCAATCAATCACATGATCAAGATCTTTAACATACTTCTTAAGTAATTACGCATGGAAAACATCATGGACTTTCACTATTAGAGGCAGTGCAAGTCGACAGGCTACTAGCCCAATCCTGAAAGGTCCAAAAAACCGGGGTGCCATCTTGGCACATGATCCTATCCACAAAGGTCCCTTCTTTAGTTTCATGCCCAAGTACACATATTCCCTGACATAGAACCCCTTGAACAATCTATTATGATCTTCATAGCTCATCTCCCTATCGTGTGTTGCTTTCAAATTCTTCTTGATTACTTGCATTTCTTGCCCCATGTTTTCCAACATGTGTGATCCAATCAACACCCATGTTAACTGGATCACTGCAATTGATGTTATTACAACTCCACTCATACAATGCCTCAAATTGACTCATCCTCAGTGATTCCTAGTACCCATTGTTGTAAGTGAACTCTACCAATGGAAGGCTTTTTTCTCACTTCCGCTACTGATGCATCACATACATCTTCAACATGTCCTCCAATATCCCATTTACCTTCTCAATATGTCCAGCTTTTGTGGATGATAAGTTATACACCTATACCTCTGTTGAATTCTTTGAAGCGGTTTTGCAATTACTCTCCCTTGACTGGTCATTGAACTAGAATGGTTATTCCTTTTTCTCAAGAGTCAACTCAAACCATACATCACATTCCTTCTATTATTTTTATGTAGACCCTCCTTCCTCTAATCCACAAAAAATGACAGTGGAAACAACTCACTGACATGAATTTTTCTCCTCCTTCACCAAATGCACTCTTCTATAGTGAGTTTGCAACTCTCATGTGGAGCCAATTTTTCTATTTTAACATCGCCAATATGCCACTCAGCATTTGAAGCATGCGACCTAAGATCCAATATTCTAGTACCATATTGGTTATCGTATCCTCATCGCTGAGATTCCCTTCTCGAGTGAATCTTATGTCTTCCTCCTCAAAGCGAAAAGCAAACTCGAACCCAATGGCCATAACCAAACCTTTTTTCCTTCCCTTTTTTAAAAAGTTATTTTATTTTAACACCCTTAATGAACTATGGAATGTTGTTAATTGTGCCAATTTCATTAAGCATTCTGAGAATCGTCTCATTTTCCCCTCCATGCAAGGGACCATACAAAGCACCAATCACCCCATCAAGAGTGGTATAGACTTCAACTCCACTGGAAGCAAGGTGTCTTGTAGTAGTTGTTGAAAAGTTCATTACATGATACACATGCATGATCCAGATTTAAATAGGAACGCAATAAAATACAGAGATAACCATATACACAAAGATGCAACGGAAATAATACTTCATTTCATTAATGGAAAATACTAAAATATGCTTACAACCGGAAATAGAAATAAACCAACTAGGGCGATGGTAGCTTATCTCTGAGAAGATATGTGTGGCTACATGCCTCTGAACTCTCTTACAATGAGGCTCAAAGGCCTATTTATTGTTGAGAAACAATGGAAAACCCTTCACATTCCAAAACCTGACCCTAGAAGATGAAATGCCAAATTGTGGGCCTCGTTTTTGGGTAAGTTGGTACATCAACTTCCCGTGGTCGCGAATTGGTCGTATTATCTCCGTTTGATGCGCATGATAGCCCGTTGCAAATATCTCTCCGAGGACTACGACAGAAAAGACGATATTTAGACAGAAAAATCGCTGGCGGTAGATTTCCCAAAAAACATCATTTAGGGCCTCAAAACGGCTCCGGAAGTTTAGGACTCGAAAAAATGCTAAAAATAGTAAATTGTGCTATAATTAAGGAAACTGAAAAAACTGAACGAAGCATTAGAGGGGATCCAAGTGGAATTAGCGCGTGGCCACCAATATCCACCTGGATCAAGAGTTTAGTTAGGATGAGAGATTATCTCCAACTAGTTCTCCTAGATTAGTGTGTTGTTCATATTTTTTCTCAACCAAGTTTATTCAAGATAGACGCACTATCTTGAAACAACTTCCTCATGTATTTATATGTATCATAAGCATTATTTTAATAATGAGAATGTGAGAAATGTTGTAAGGATAAGGGATTTTCTGCCATGTCTGGTTTTTCTATATTTCTACTATTTATTTTATGAGCGTTTTATTATTAGTGGTTTAGTTTTCTTCACTATAACTTGAAGGATCAAGAGGTAACCCATGCTTTCACTATCCTTAAGTAGGAAAATGGTTTCAGGAGTTATAAGGAGGAGGTATATCCTGCTGATTCCCTAACTCAGTTGCATCTAAACTACTCAAATGCATGTGGACATGCAACAAGGTAAGCTGGGGAGTATGTTGGGTCAGGAAAAAGGTATGATTTCTCTTCGTAAATTTCTTTATTTAAAATTCATACTTATATGATTATCTTTGTTTATGGATTAAAATAATGAAAATAACGGCTAAAGTTGGATGAAAACATTTGGTGACAAAATAGGAAAATCTAGCACAAGACACTGATTTTTTACTATCCTTGTGTGCAAAATATGTGGACTGGGCAAAATCCGTTCAGTTGACAGAGCAGCACAAGGTCGTAAAAGGGAAACGACAACATCTTTGGCAAACAAGACAATGGGAGATTAGCTTGAACAATGATATTTTATCACACAATCAGATTATGTATTGTGAAATCCTCAGGATCCCCTGATCCTGAGGATTCACTTTTATCTAGTTACTCTTTTATGTTATATATACAACCAAAAGGCAAATGGAAAATTTCAGACTTTGATCATCTATAGTTATTCTTTTTGAAAATATACAACATTGTTATCTCAGTGACACTGTAAGTTGTTACTTGCATTAATGAAATAAGGTTGTGTTTGATACATATTTATATTCTGAATTTACATTAAGTGGAGACTTCTGGCGACTCTGGGCTCGGTCACAAGAAGTTCTACTACTTCCTTGTGTTATAATATTTATATTTAGTCTTTGTTGTTTGATTAATGTTCAGTCATTTGTTATTCCATTTATCGTAAAGATTTGTGATATTGATTCATACTGTTGTTCAATTAGATTCGTAGTGAACCTGTGTGACATAATTAAGCAATGCTTTGATTGAAATGAGTTAGTGCCAATAGTAGATTGTTGTTCATTTTGAGTGATGTTATCATAGATCCTAGAGATAATTCTAATTAATTTCCATAGGTTGAAATATAGATCTTTTGCTATTCAAAAATCCTTTATTGTTATATGCGTGCTTAATGTTCAATTACCATTTGTCATTCAGTTATTGTTTATTGTTCAATTACCAATTGCCGTTCAATTACTATTTGTTGTTCAATTGAGATTGTTGTTTAATTTGGATTTCTATATATCAACAATGTTGTTCAATAATTATAGTTCCCTTCCTTGATTGAGTGAGTTAGCCTTAAGTCTATTTGAACATTCCCAAGTGTGATTCTTATTTGCATTCAATCTCAATTGATTTCAGAATAAGTTGAATAGAATTGCAAGTGTGTTAAGAGTATTTCTTCCATAGTTAGTTATTTCCAAAATTGTGTGGATTGAATTGAAGAGTTATTTATTAGTGATTGCAATGATTCATCATTAGATAACCTCTGGATTCGCTGCATGTACTTTGCTGACACTCTTGAGATAAAAAGACTTACCTCGGGTTGCAACTAATGTAGAAATTGAGATTGCATGTAAAAAGACATCTTAGTGAGCGAAAACAAGGGAAGACATGGCCGAAGGTGACATAGCCAGATCTTCGATGATGTTATAATTTTGGGAAACCCTCGCATGAGGATTAAAGGCTAACTTACAAAGCATACCCTTAAGAGGCAGACGAATTGTCATATAACTATTTGGTTTTCCAATATGTAATGGTTCTAAAGAATGAGGAGTAGACGTGAGTCATCTCCATTTTCAGCAGGACTCTTTGACATGTAATACTTGGATCTTGTTGCTACCATAACTCTAAAAGACATCATCATGATATCTGTCGATGGGGATGAGGAGGATTGGTCATGAAAGACCATTTTACTGCCTTGAGGAGGAAAAGGATCCTTCAAAATAGCGGGTGTGGGCGAACTTTTGATGAATTTGGAAACTTCAGCCCGATGAGGGCACTACTTAGTGTAATGATCTTCCTCACAAATCAAGCAAGGATAGAGAGGTTTCCTCTTTTCGGCAGATGGTTCATTCTTGATTGATTTCTCCTTAGAGAGGTTGTCTTGTTTAGTTTTTCATTTTCCCTTTTTCTTATTTCTGGATGACTTACCCTTTCCAATAGATGAATATACGACGTTGATTTCGGAATTAATTTCGAGAAAAGGATATTTGTCAGGTGAATCAGACAGAGCCAAAACCTAAACATTCTTATAATTTTCCTTTTTTTTCTTAGATTTCTAGCTCATTGAACCAATCATGCCATTTGCGGCATGTGATCCTGGAAGAGGTGGATTACTTGGAGTAGATCAGGTTAAATTTGGGATCTTTTCATACAAAGTACCAAATTGAGTATAAAAAAGATCGAGATATTGAGCGTGGGAAATTACCTGCTCTTCAGTTACAACACCCCCTTTGGCCACATCTTTATTTATTACTAGTAAAAGCGACTTTATGAACCATTGGGCCAAAATTTGGTCTGGAATGTAAACTTTAACTAAGCAAGGTCTGTGTCTCCATTCATGAATGTGATCTGAGATATGGGTTGACATTGACTTCTTTAAAGAAGTCAAAATTTCAATTCCATTGTCATACCAAATGGGTAACTGAAAATGGGTCAAAAAGGCTATAGCAAGGGCTTTAAACATTTTGGAGGAAGATCATGGAAATTCTACATACCATTTGGCTACCAAACCTATTAAGGTTCATTGAAAATTCCGTAATAGAATAGAATCGTTGTTTAATGAGTTGGACGCACACTAAAAATGGTAGGTCATGACATGGTTGGACGGATCTTCACCTGACTTACCTTCGAACTTAGGAATATCACTGGGGAGCTTAGTAGGAATAGCCAACCAATAAAATACATAAAGAAGTGGATCATTAGTTAACCGAGAGAGTTCAGGCAAATCCAAAGTTGCAATGAAGGGAAACTAGTGATTAGAGTCCTGCGATGGATATTGATAACCATGAGGGGTGAGTCCTGTATAGGGAGGAGGATATCCAGGATATCCTGGGATAGCCTAAGCAATTGGAATCTACATACCTTCTAGGTATCCCGGATGAGCCATACCGTATTGCAGTTGAATAAGTTGTTGAAACGTATGACCTGCGTACGGTTGATTTTGGAAGGGATGATTCTGACCCATTTGAACTTGAAGAAACTATCCTTGAAAGGGTTGAATTTTTAAGGGTTGAGCTTAGATAAATTGAGTTTGAAAAGGTGTACCTTGAAAAAACTGAATTTGGGGTAAACCTTGGAAAGGTAGAACTTGAAAAGGTACTTGCAAATGTGGGACGCTTGGCTGAACAAAGGGTATTTGAGGTGTTGACAGAATTGTAGGAATGGATTGAACACTAGATGCCTGAGGTAAAGACTGAACAAGTGGTTGCATAGTAACATGTGATGTAAGCGGGACAGTTACTTGTGATACTCCCAGAATGGGAGTTTTAGGTGAACTTGAACATGGGTTCTGAAAAGTCGTTGACATAGCAGATTAGCCCACAGCCTCATGAGTTATCAGGGAGGGATGATGAAGCGATTGTTGGGCAGATGTCGATGGGTTAGCTTAGATAGTTGGTTGGAATTGAAATACATACCTTGAAAAGGCAGTTCCTGCATAGGTTGTCCAAGAGGTTGGCCAGGTTGATACAAAGGCACCTGAGAGGCAACAAGAATTGACTGTTGAGAATGGTTCCAGATTGTATTTAATCTAGGGTTAGCCATTCCAATAGTGGGTTGAGGCATAAAAAATTGACCAAAATTGGTTTGAGGCATTTGAACATAATTAAATTAGTTTCTGGTGGGGTTTCCCCCCAATCTGCAGTGTAAGGTCCACCAAAAGGCTATCCTCCAAGCGGAGGATATGACGATTACCCCCCAGGCGAATAATATCCACTTGTTGGGTTAGCCTGTGGATTACAAACATTACCAAAAATCATATTAATGACTTGTTCTGATGCTAAACCTTCATGGGTAGGGTTAATTACATCAGCTGCCATGTTTGAAGATTAGTACGAGGAAGAAGCTCCTGAATAAGCTCTTGCGAGAGAGTGACATCCAAGTGGTAAAAAACCACCATACAATGTGGACTCTGGAGAAGTGGAATACATGGATGTATTTGACACAACACTTCTAGGAAGCATTGTGGACCAGTCAAAACCTGGTACGGTTGAATAAGGATTCGTGCAATGCATAATCCCTCATCCTAAAAATTTCAAGGGTGTAAAAGACCAAGGGTCATGGTGAAGAGATCGAAACAAAAGTTATGAGATATCCACAAGCTCACTGGTAGAAACTATACATTCTTCCTTTTCGTCTGAAACAAGTTCTTTAATGGAAATAATACCAGGAGGGAGACTATCATTAATAATAAGTTTCACACACAGTGAAAGTGGAGGATTCATAATATCTACTATAGAAGACGTATGAATTTCAGGCTCGGAAATATCAGACTCAGGTTCGTCAATATTTGGTTCGGAAACGAGGTTTCTATCAGAAGATTCTCCAATATCTGATTCAGTTTGAAGGAGTTTAGTAATTTGTAAATCAGTTGTTGCTAAGTGTGATGTTAAATTCGGAGTTTGATCAGATTCAGTTTCTATCACTTGAAGGCCTAAAATAGTAGATGTTATAGGTTGATTAACTTTAATTCCTCTTACATCAAAATCTAAAATAGTAGAAGTTTCAGTTTCTGCTACAGTTTCATTTCATATGATTTTGAATTTTCTACTTTAATCTTTTCTAACTGACTCGGTGTATACTTAGGGGGATCCCTGAGTATCCTACATGATTTTCTTGGTAGTTGTGCTACAATGAAAAAAATTCAATTTATTAATCACACAATATCTAAATTATGCCTAAGGCCTCTAAAATGTAAAAAACAACACAAAAGGTAACACGCGCTAAAAATTTAGGAGTTGAAACCATACGAACCTACTCTTCACAGAGATCAATATTTACTAGTTGGTGATGAAATCCAACATCGAAGAGATCAAGGTGAAAATATTTATAGAAAGTGAGCATTTGGAATCAGTTACCCTAACAACCTGCTTAATGAAACGGTTTGGTGCAAGTAACTCTGCCATAAACCATCTCGAGCAAAGATTACCCTCTAGAGAGTCCAAGTGAGTCTAGCCCATGCCTATTCCAGGTACAACATGACCTTCCCTCTGTTGTCACCTTAGGTAGAGCCCTAGGATTATAAGCACTAAGTTTACCAATATAACAATGTTACCTGGAGGGACAGTTGTAGGTCAGACATACACGCAAGGGCAGAATAACAAGCTCAATCCACTTGAAGGCTCCTCCACATGATCATTTGGAGGTTTACTTTCAAGTGACCCCAAGTACCTTTTGGTACCATTGTAATATGTGCAAATCACTGTATCTAGGCTAATGAAGTTGGTCGGATCGCTTCACTAGAGTTGACACAACCTCGTGCTTAACTCATGCATAAGAGGAGAATCCTAGGGAAAAATGGAAATAATTGGATTTTTTCTCCCTAACTCAAGATTCAATTGTTCGTTTGTAACTTTGGAAAGTTACTTCCTTCCCTATTCCAAAGCCCTACACTTAAGCTACTGTAGGTGAAAAGAGCCCTAAAAAATATAAAATTCTAGGTGAATTTTAATTAACGTTGTATTATTAAGTTGTTCTTTTACTCAATGGGTGATGTAGGTGAAACTTATGATGTTGTGACACGACTCAAAATATTAATCCACTCTAAAATGAAAAAAACAACTTTCAATTTCGATGAAATTCTATTTAGAGAAAATAGAGAGTTTCTTTGATTTTTTGAGAAATGAAATACAAAAACTCACAACTTTTCCAATTTCCTAAAGCAAATAATTTCACTATTTTGTAATGAAAATGTAGTCAGCAAACTAATTTCCAAATTTCCCTAATCATCAAAATAAAATTAAACACTTTTTTCCTCTAATCACTCAAAACTTCCAAGTACACAAAAATCAATCAAGAAGGTTGGAGAAAAGACATATTCTCTTATGAATGCTTTGATTTAAAGGCAATAACAGTGCAATCACAAAAATTTTCCCAAGATGAAAGCAACAACTTCTTTCATCAAGAAAAATGATTACAATTCTTTTGCAAAAGCACAAGGTCTTCAAAAACCCTAATTTACAATTCAAAGCGATTTTGACCACAAATAAGCAATATTTAAGGCTTAACCAGTGTATTTGATAGAACAAAATAAGAATATCACTTACAAAAAGACATTCAAACTTGTTTTGATCAATCAGCAAATCAACCAAGCAAAGCCCTAAGGTATTCTTTCAAAAATACCTAATTTTCAAAAATCATCAACAAAGAAATCCATTGAGTTCAGAAGAGACAACACACAGTCTAAATAAACAGAATGACACTTTTATAAAGAAAAATTTAGGTCTAGGTTGAAGCTAGCACGAAATTTTCAAAAAAATTCAAGGCATGCGCAAGCTTTCAGTAGGAAATAGAGCACATGCGCTCAGTTGCTGTAGAAAAAAGGTGCAGAGCTACGCTCTGTTTACAAATAGACACAGTGCAGGGATGAAAACCTAAAGAAAAAATAAAAAAATTCAAGAATCAACCACTCATATCTAAAAGGCCATTAATTTATGAAGACTCAGGTCTAGATAAATTAGAAAAATCAGAAAGTGAGGCTAATGAAAAATATGAGAATAGAGACATTCCCCAGTATGGTCACAAGTTTGTTACACAAGACAATCCCTCTTACGGACAAGAGTGATCTCCCTATATCCTAAATGGAAACTAGAAACAATCATGACAAATGAACTGACTCTTTCCCTAAGTTGAACTTGTCTAAATTATAAGCAGTATAGTTAATGGATAGACCTCTTACCGGTTTCACGAAATGCCTGACGAAGATCCCTCATTGTGACTTGATGCAGCTCTTCAATGCTTGATAGGACCTGCAAACATAAACCATTAAAGGATCAAAAGCACATGTGATATAATAATTCAAAAAACTTAGACTAATGGTCAAGGAAATTAGGGATTGAATTTGCCTTAATGGATATAATAAACAATTGTAAACTATTCATCATTCACAAAAGAAAAAGTCAATGGGAGAAAGTGCTCATTTGTATTAATCAAAAGATAAGAGGAGCGTTACAACCTTCGCTTTGATGCCGTGAGGTCCATCCCAAATGCCTTCGATCTCTCCAATCTTAAAGCAACAACATAAGTTTGTATTCTCTGAATTCTGACCTCCTTCATCCCTCAACCCTCTAGTCCTTTTATAGATCAAAGAGGGGGGAGTTTCAGATCCCTAAGAAGAGGATGAAACTCCTTTAATGAATGATTAGGTTACCATGAGAAAAGGGATGGAGATGCATCTTATGAGGGTTATAGTTCGAATAGTCATCACCTGGAAACATTCAGTTGGAAAATATTCGACCAACTATGTTTCTAGAATGTACTTTTTATTTTTACTTTCCAAAATTCACTTGCATGGGTTTATAGTTGCAAATAGAGCTCAGCTCTACACTGTTATTAGAGTCCATTTTAGTGCATGCATGGGAAACTCTAGAGAAATCGATGCAAGTGAAATTAGCAAGGTGTAAGGGCTATTGACCCAAATTTCTCATGTACTTTAACATATTTTGATTTGTTTGACTTCTAAGGGAGTTAGTTTCAAGATGTTCATGGATGGTAAAAATATCCATAAACTGATCAAGAGTCATGGCGACAAATTGACGTGTAACATCTCTACACCTTAATCATTAATAATAAAAAATATATAAGTTTACATGAAAATAGGAGAGTTAGAAAAACCATCTAGAATGTAGAAACTAATTCCTAAACTAAGACACGCACTCCACTAATGAATGGGCTCTCTCCAATAATACATTCTCCATTAATTCCAAAACTCCCCGTTAATGGAGAAAGGGTTCACTAGTACTCCTAACATCTCCCTAAATAATTCAAATTTAATTCTTCCAAGGGGCTTGGTAAAAATGTCTGTTGCATTATCACAAGTATTACAATACTCAATATAAATTTCTTTTGTCTGAACCTTCTCTCTTACAAAGTGAAACTGTGTATCAATGTGCTTTGTGTTTTTGTGAAAAACCAAATTGTTTGCAAGTTTGATTGAGCTTTGATTGTCAAATCTGATAATTGTAGGATCTTTTTGTTCTTCTCAGGCATCATGGAGAAGTCTCCTCAACCAAACTTCCTCACACGTTGTTGCACACATTGCTTGATACTGTACTTTTGCTAAAGACAAGGGTACAATATTCTTCTTCTTGTTTCTCCATGTAATGACCCCGGACCCAATGTTGAATGCATAACCTGTTACAGATCTTCTGTCATCTAGGTTTCCGACCCAATATGAATCTAAAATGCCAGTCAATCTAACATCACACTAATCAGTATATTTAATACCAAAGTCTAAGGTTCCTTGAAGATACCTTAATACGCCTTTCACTACCACCCAATGACTCTCAAGAGGCTTTGACATAAACTAGCTCAAAGCACTGACTGCAAAAGCTAAATCAAGTCTAGTGGTAGTTAGATAAATCAAACTCGGAACTAGTTGTTTGTATAGTGTTGCATCCACCTCCTTAGAACCATCGTCATTATGAAGTTTGACATTCTCCTATAAAGGCACTGAGGCAAATTTGCACTGATTCATTCTGAAATTTTTCAATAAGCTCCTCACATACTTTCCTTGAGACAGAAAGGTCTGGCCAGAATCCCTCCAGACTTCCAGACTAAAACAATAGTGTAACTCTCCAAGGTCTTTCATTTCAAAAACCTATGACATCTGCACTTTAATTTCTTTAATGAGATCATTATAATTTCCTATAATAATAAGATCATCTACATATAAAGAAATCAAAACAATTTTCTCCTTTTCCTCAAACACAGTATACAGATTTGGGTCGTTCTTACTCCTCTTATAACTATGCTACAGGAAAAATGAATCATTTTTTTCATACCACGACCTGGGTGCTTGTTTTAAACCATATAATGCATTTTTTAATTTGTAGACTAAATTCTCCTGCACTTGTTTTATAAAGCCTTCAGGTTGTTTTAACTAAACCTCTTCTTTCAATTCTCCATTTAAAAATGCAGACTTCACATCTAGTTGGTGTAGACTCCAATGATTCTCTGTAGCTAAAGCTATCACCATTCTAATATTGTTTAGCTTAGATACTGGAGCAAAGGTTTCCTCATAGCCAATTCATTCTTTTTGTGAGTAACCTTTAGCTACCAGCCTAGCTTTGTAATTGTCTACACTACCATCAGATTTAAATTTAGGTTTATATAACCACTTGCAACCTATAGGTTCTTTCCCTTTTGACAATTCAACTAAATCCAAGGTTTTGTTTTTAAGTATTGACTCATATTCCTCTTCCATGGCTACCCTCCATTCATCATATTCACTTGATTCTTGATAATTTGAGGGTTCAACAATATGTAACATATTATTTATAAGAGCATGATCCCTATATCTTGCTGGCAATTGAGTTTACCTGCCTGATATCCTTAGTGTTAGACTTGCCTCAAATCTGTCTTGCTCATTTCTTGGTGGACTTGTCTTGCTAACTATGTATGCGTCACTTGATTCTTCCTTTTGTTGTTTCTTCTACTCATGGTTGTCCCTTGTTTCATCACTTCCATCTTCCACCAACAAAGGCATGTGCCACTCTTCATTGCCTTTATTATAGTTTCCCTCATCAACCTGCTCGAGGAATACTACATCTCTACTCGCAAACACTTTGTGAGTAGAGGTATTAAAAAAATTATATGCTTTAAAATATTTACAACACCCTATGAAAATGAATTTAATGGGCTTTGAATCCAGTGTCTTCCTATCCTCTTTTGGAACATGAGAAAAAGTTTTCAAGCTAAAAACTCTTAAATGATTAACTGCAGGCTTAAAACTTAATAAAGCTTCGAATGGAGTCTTAAGATCAATACTTTTTGTCAGACTCTTATTCTTTAAATACACTATAGTATTTATTTCTTCTACACAAAAACCATTAGGCAGGTTCTTACCTTTTAACATGTTATGTGCACACTCGATGTTACAGAACATTTTGTCACTGTCCCTATACTCCCCGTTCATGATCCTGAAGGACCTTTACAGTGAGCCCTACATGCTTTTCCATCATGAAGAAACTCCTAGTATGCCCCTCTTCATGAGCAGAACAATTCCCTTTTGCATCATTTCCCAAAAGTCTTCCTTTTACCCCAGTTTACAGGATCGACGCTATTGACCTGTGTCCTCCTCACACTGAATTATAGAAATTAAAACCAGCACTAGCATCGATCAGAACGAATGAGCCATTTTTTAGTCACGTCGATCCTCTTTTGGAAATTTTTTAAATATGGAGTCGAAGCTTCCAACTCTAGAAGCTTCGTAACGGAAGTCTAGTAGATGGTTGGGTTGGATGGAGCCAAGGAAGTTAGTTTGGACTCCTTTCCCCTATTAGGATGGAACAAACTCAAGAGATAAGAGCTTCTCCCATGGTGAGAGGAACTATCTCCCATCCATACAAGCTGTATAAACCTCTCTTTTTCCCAAGCAAAATCTATTTGAAGCTTTTGGAATTTCAATGATAACTAAGATATATATAGCTTGTAGCTTTCTAGTGAATGTTTGAGGGAGAATAGCGTGTGTTAGTGTTAGTATCTGCATACTTCCATCAGGAATCAAAATTTGCTCTTTGCATTTTCATTTTAGGGGTCCCATACTGAAAATTTTACATCATTTCATTAGGTCATGTCAAACTGATCCACTGATGGTTGTCTTCTCTTCAGAAAATCTAAAATTTCTCCCTCATAGAGTATACATGCTAACCCTTCTTCAGGTTGTCTTTAGTCATGGTTTCATGGTTGATCTAAAATCACCCTTAGATGACCTCAGGAAATTAATGAAGGTATTATAGACTCATGTGCTGGGGTGTGACTATGTTATTTTAAGCAACAGATTGATAAGATTGCGAAATACATAAACACTTGAAACAGTAAGAGAACACAGTAAGCAAATACCAAAACACAACAAATTTAATAAGGAGTTCACCCAATCCTCCTGGGCTATGTCTCCTTGTCCAGCCTTTAGTGGTGGCCTTTTATATTGTGTCTTAAAGTAGAGCTTTTACAATAAGGAACTCAATTTGAGTCTCACTTAACAAATGATGATCAGTAGGGAGGTACTTCGAACCCCCAATCCTCTAGAGTACATAGACTCGCCCTTACTGTATATCGACCTCAACTGGTCTTAGTGGTATGAGTCCAATTTGGTACTCAACACCTAACAGGTACACACAGAGGAGTAGCTTGAACCTCTCAAGCCTTCTCTGGAGTTCACAGAGTCTCGAACTCTCTTTGTCTCTGTTTTCTCGATGCTACCTTTGCTCTGCAGGTCAGCTCGGCTTCTTTGTTCTTTGCAATTCACTTCTTTCTTGCCTCTAATATTTCTGCTTCTCTTCTCTGCTCCTCTACCCACTTTAATCTTTGTCTATTCATGGGTTAAAGCCAATTTGCTTCCTGACTATTCATTTCCGCTTCCCGGCTCTCTGGATTGCCTCCCTCTGTCCGATGGAATTCCCTTGCTCTGCATCATCATTGTTGCATAATGCTCCACAGAGAGGTGGTCACTTGTCTTATCATGAACTGAGTGTCAGTTCTCTTTGAACGATCGTTATTTCCATTGCTCCAAGATTGCTCGCGAAACTGATTCTTCTGCCAACTCAACGGTCATGTCAGACCTCAAATCTTATATGTCTTAGCATATTTCCCTTTCAAATCTGGTCATCCATCGGATCATTTCTTTTCCATTTATATGGAACCTCCAGATCCTACGGTCTCCGTTCATATCACACGGTTAAGATGCGTGACATTTACTCGTGCACTGTAAGCAGTTTTCTCTCTCATCTGCTGGACGTGTGTCACCCAGTGTATGGCATCGCATGGGACTTGGTTGAACCCACTTACTACTTGAAGTCCTCCCGATATCCTGTCAGTTTTAGTGTGAGACCCGCCTTCTAATGAAATCAGTGATTTCCGTAGGGTTTTACACTTTCCCCATGATCGAGCGCTTGGGGATTTTCCTTCACTGAGGGTGACACCGTGCGATATGCTATTAACGCTTTAGTGCTAATCGTGTATTAGAAACTACCTCTATTTTCAGATTTGACCTCCCGTTTTTCAATTTGTGCAAGTGTGTAGTCACCATGGGCCAACGGTCTGCACGCTTTTACCGAGGGTCCTCGTTGTTCCGTGGTGACCACAAATTACCATTGTTCAGAGGTTATTTTAGATAAGCTCGACATCCATAGCACTTTGAAACTTTAGTATGAGTTTTATAGAGTTTAGGAAACTGTAAGAGTGTTTGAGGATCCAATTCAGATCACAGCCTTCCCACTGAAGAAGCTTTTGGACCACCAAAAGTTGGTTTTCAAGTATCGATTAAGTGAGGGTATAACTGTCTCACTTGTCCAATCTCTATCCATTTTGCACTTCTTGGATTGAACCCTTGAGCCCAATCTTGAGCTAGTGTCATCCTCACCTTCCTGTCCAGAATTGTGCCTTCCTGCAATTCATTGAGATATTCAAGTAACAAATCATCAATAGAAGGAAATTGACTCTGCTCTTCAGGATCTTCAATTAATGAAGGTTCAAATAGTCTCAAGCTGTCTACATTAAGGACTCAGTAGATGTGCATGTAAGCTGGTAAATCAAGGTGAAAAGCATTCTCACCAATTTCCTCAACTATCTTGAAAGGTCCATACCTTATTGGCTTTAGCTTTTTACCTTCACCTTGCATTGTTTCTTTGTTGATATACAGCTAGACTTGATCACCAACTTGGAAAATGTGCTCCATCCAATGCTTGTCATGCCTTACTTTGTATTTAGCTTGGTTCTTTTCCAGTTGTTCCTATACTTCCTGGTGGATCCCTTGGATTTGTTCAATGAACTTGGTTGTCTTGTCCACATCACTATGACCATCAATTGCTATGTCTTTACCAAAGACAAAATCCAAGGGAGACCTTAGTGTGAAACCAAAACAAGTCTCAAAATGAGATCTTTGTGTAGAAGAATGTTTTGCTCGGTTGTAAGCATGCTGCACATAACACAAATGTTCATCCTAAGGTTTGGGATGCTTGCTGCAATAGCCTCTGAGCAACTGGATCATTGCCGTGTTGACTACTTCAGTCTGGCCATCTGTTTGTGGATGAAAGGATGTGCTTTTCTTCAGTCTGGTGTCCATCAGTTCCCACAGACTCGACCAAAACTTCCCAACAAATCGGGTGTCTCGATTAGATATAATGGAAGTGGGTAATCCAAAATGAACCCATACATGTTGAAAGAACAATTTTGTAGTTTGTTCAGTTATAATCGTTTTATTACAAGGTATCAAAACACACATTTTGTTGAACCTGTCCACAACAACATATAAATAATCATGACCTTTCCTAGATTTGGGTAGTCCTCCAACAAAGTCCATGGAAACACTTTCCCAAGGATGAGAAGGAACTGGTAGTGGAGTGTACAGGCCTAGTTTTCTATTGTTGGGCTTGCTTTTAGCACGCATGGTACACCCTCTTACATATATAGAAACTGTCTCATTCATTCTTTGCCAATAACAAAATCTTTGCAGCTATGCAATCGTTTTACTTACCCCAAAGTGACCTGATATTAGAGAAGTGTGTGCTTCTCAAATTATCTTTACTCTTTCAGTTTCTGGAATGCATAGCTTCCCAGAATGATACAAAAGCTGGTCCTTAATGTGATAATCCAATTCTTCTACTCATTTGCCTTGACTTAAAATTGCATATACATCTTTAAAATCTATATCTTTAGCATATTGTTCAATGTAGCTCTCATGCAATATTGAATTATGCTTAAGTATAGTATATGCACTTATAATCGGTCTAGATAACATATTTGCAACTTTATTGTGTATGCCCTTTTTATACTTGATGAATAAATGAAATTGTTGTAGAAAACCCATCCATCTATAGTGTCTTGATTGCTAAAACTTAGTTTGGGAGTGTATATATTGAAGTGGTTGATGATCAGTATGTATAACTATCTCTTTGCCCATTAAGTAATATTTCCACTTTTTCACACTCTGTACTAATGCATACAATTCTTTATCATATGTGGGATATTTAACTACTGCAGAATTAAATTTCTCAGAATGATAACATATGGGTTTATCGTGCTATATCAACACTGCTCCCATGACATAGTCACTAGCATCCATTTGGATCTCAAATGGTCTTTGAAGATCGGCAGTGCTAGTACTGTTGTTGTAATAATCTTTTCTTTCAAGGTGTCAAAGGCTTTCTGTTTTTTGCCTCCCCACTGAAACACCTTGTTCAATCCTATCAAAGCATGCAAGGGAGCTACAATTAAGGAAAATTTAGAAATGAACTTTCTCCAATATTGTGCTGCTCCTAAGAAGCTTCTAACTTCTGTAGTAGATTTGGGTTTAGGCTAGTTTACAATCACTGCAACCTTAGAGGGATCTATCTTCAATTAACCACCCCCTACTATATGTCCCAAATAATTCAAAGATGTTTTGCCAAATTCACATTTTGAGAGTTTAACATGAATTTTTTCTCTTTTCAAAACATCTAGTGTTTTCTTAACATGCTTTAAATGTTCTTGCCACATTTTGCTAAATATAAGAATTTCATCGAGATATATAATAACAAAATCATCAAGAAAAGGTCTGAGTACATCATTCATTATTCTCATGAAAGTAGGAGGAGCATTAGTTAAGACAAAAGGCATAACCAGCCACTCATACAATCCCTGCTTTGTTTTGAAAGTAGTCTTCCATGCATCTTGTTCTGCAACTCTAACTTGATGATACCCACTATACAAGTCTAACTTGGAAAAATAAACAACTTCCTTAAACTGATCTAATAGATCATCTATGCAAGGAAGGGGATAACGATTTTTTATTGTTATCTTATTCAATGCTCAGTAATCAATGCACATTCCCCACGAGCCATCTTTCTTTTTCACCAAAACGATTGGAGACCCACATGGTGATGTGCTAGGCCTAATCAACCCCTTCTCGAGCAACTCCTACACCTACTTCTCGATTTCTGCATTCTCTAAAGTGAACAACCTGTACATTCCGATGATAGGCAATGGAGCATCTTGCTGCAAATTAATATCATGCACTATTTGCTTTTTGGGTGGCAGACCTTTAGGTTCTTGAAACAAGATATCATATTCTGAAACAACGTTTTCTAAATCAGCTTGCTGTTTAGCATCACAGCCCTCAAATACATTGGTTTTATCAGGTTTCTTTTCCTTTACAACCATCAGTAAAAATTGTTTGCATGAATTTACAATTCGTTCCATCTACCCTGAGTTTATGAGAGTAAAACTATTCTTGAGCTTATGAGCTCTTACAATATATTCGATTCCATCTTTAACGAGAAGATACTTGTTCGCATCTCTATAGAAAATAGCCTTTCTATCATACAACTAGGGACTTCCTAAAACAATTCCACATATATCCAAAGGAATTATATCTAACTCAACCTCATCTACAAATGCTGACCCAAAAGAAAACTTAAGTCTGCATTGTCTAGTCACTTGTAGTTGTGCTTTATCACTTAACCAACCTAATGGGTATGGATTCTTATGAGGTGTAGTTAGTAATCCAACTTCTTTACAATTGCTTCAGAAATTAAATTTACTTGTGAGCCACTATCAAAAAAAGTATCAATCTTTTGATGCTTGGAAATGACTCGAATATGGAAAATCTCATGTCTTTTTCTCTCATTTTCTTCATTAATAGTAGATTGTGCAGGATTACTAGTAGATGCTTTAAAATTTTTACCTTTTATACCTGTGGTTGCAATGGTTGTTTCATCTCCTGAGTCTGACCCCAAATCTTGCTGAATAGCTACAACAATCTTCTTCTTCTTGGTCTCGAACTTCTTAGGTCTCAACTCCGAATGCAGAATCCAACAGTGCTCATCATCATGCCCCTCCTTCTTACAGTGAGTGCATGAAGACTTTCTCTTCTGTGCAGTGTTAGCCTTCCTCTATTTCCATTTCTATTTTCTTTTCTCCTTATTCTTGCTTGCAATGGGCTTGGATGATCCCCCAACTTCTGGGTTATCGTTCTTTCCTCTAGCTTCTATATGCGTAGCTTGAACAAATACCTCATCTATACTAGTGGGATTAGACATGAGGATAGTGTGCCTCATGTAGCTATGTAGACCACCTATGTATTTCAATAGAGTCTTAGGTGAGTCTAAAGAGATTCCTAGAATCAAAGCTCTTTTCCTAAATTCTTGGGTGTAACCTTGTACACTTTTCCCTTTCAATTGACAAAGAGTTTGCCAACTCATCATGGCTTGCTGCATGTAAGCTAGTGGATAGAACTACTTTTTTATTGTAGAAACAAATTCACTCCAGACAAGTAGAATCTTACCATGTTTCTTCATGTCATCTTGTGTCCTACCTTCCCACCATACCAAGGCAGTGCCTCTGAGGAGTAGGCTGGCCAGTTGAATCTTACTCTTGTCTAAGTCAATACTCTACACTCTACAATAAACATCAATTTGTCTGATCCAATTATCTAGCTTCTCTGCATTTAACTCTCCATCATATATTGGTAAATCAAATTTAACATCTAGTTTAATCAAAGATGTCTTCTTTTTATGTCTCGGGCTATTAGGAGGTGTGAGAAAGTTTTCTTCTTTCCCTTTGCCTTTTGAGTGGTCATGGAGGAGAGACTCTTCTTCTCCTTTATCTTGTTTAGAGCCTGATGAATCCTCATCTTTATGTTTCCTAAAGTCCTTATACATTTCCTCTACCATGGACCTCATGGCCAAGAAACTATCTATAAATTGGGGATCTAGTCCCAAGGGACTTTCCTCTGACATTTTCTTCTGAGGATAGACTCTTCCAATTTCCGAGTTAGTCTCAACCAACTCTCCTTATCCTAATTTAAGCTTTGATCTAGTTAGCATTCAATATCAAAATCCAGCACAAGCTTGTCTAACCTTAATAACCTAGAGCTCTGATACCACTTGATCTGAAATCACCCTTTAATGACCTCAGGAAATTAATGAAGGTATTATAGACTCATGTGTTGGGGCGTGACTGTGTTATTTTAAGCAACGGATCGATAATATTGCGAAATACACTAACAGTTGAAACATTAAGAGAACATAGTAAGCAAATACAAAAACACAACAAATTTAATAAGGAGTTCACCCAATCCTCCTGGGCTACGTCTCCTGGTCCAGCCTTCAGTGGTGGCCTTTTCTATTGTGTCTTAAAGCCGAGTTTTTACAATAAGGAGCTCAATTTGAGTCTCACTTAACAGATGATGATCAGTAGGGCAGTGCTTGGATCCCCCAAGCCTCTAAAGTACATAGACTCCCCCTTACTAGATCTTGACCTCAACTGGTCTTAGTGGTATGAGTCCAATTTGGTACTCAACCCCTGATAGGTACACATAAAGGAGTAGCTTGAACCTCTCAAGCCTTCTCTAGAGTTCACAGACTCTCAAACTCTCTCTGTCTCTGTCTGCTCGATCCTACCTTTTCTCTGCAAGTTAGCTCGACTTCTATGTTCTCTGCAATTCACTTCTTTCTTGCCTCTCGGCTTTCTGCTTCTCTTCTCTGCTCCTCTACCCACTTTACTCTTTGTCTGTTCATGGCTTAAAGCCAATTTGCTTCCTAACTGTTCGTTTCCACTTCCTGACTCTCTGGATCGCCTGTCTATGTTTGTTGGAATTCCCCTACTCTACATCATCATTGCTACATAACGCTTCACAGAGAGGTGGCCACTTGTCTTCTCACAAACTGAGTGTCAGTTCTCTTTGAATGGTCGTTATTTCCGTTGCTCCAAGATTTCTTGTGAAACTATTTCTTCTGCCAACTCAGCAGTCATGTCAGACCTCAAATATTATATGTCTCAGCCTATTTCCCCGTCAAATCCGGTCGTCCATCGAATCATTTCTCTACCATTGATCTAGAGCCTCTAGATCCTATGGTCTCCGTTCATATCACATGGTTAAGTTGTGTGACCTTTACTCGTGCAATGTAAACGGTTTTCTCTCTCATCCACTGGACGCGCATCACCTAATGTATGGCATCGCATGGGACTCGGTCGAACCCACTTACCACTTGAAGTCCTCCCGATATCCTACTAGTTTTAGCGCGGCACCTTCCTTCTGAGGGAATCGGTGATTTCCGTATGGTTTTATGCTTTTCCCCATGACCAAGCGCTTTGGCATTTCCTTCACTGAGGGGGACACCCTACGATACGTGATTAACGCTTTAGCGCTAATCACCTATCAGAAACTGCCTCTGTTTTTGGATTTGACCTCTCGTTTGTCAATTTGTGCTAGTGTGTGGTCACCATGGGCTGATGGTCTGCACGATTTGATCGAGGGTCCTCATTGTTCCGTGCTGACCACAAATTTCCATTTTTCAGAGATCATTTTTGATAAGCTCGACATCCATAACACTTTGAAATTTTAGTATGAGTTTTATATAGTTCTGGAACAGTAAGAGTGTTTGAGGATCCAATTCGGATCAATGGTCAATTTGCAATCATGCTTTCATTAGGTCATAGGGCATGTTTTCATTAGGGTTTTCATTAGGTCTCAGGGTTTCATTTCCAAGGTCAAGAGCCTGATTTTAAAATGAAAATAAAGGTTAGCAAGGGTATGAGGATGATAAATAATTCAAGAATGATGGCTTGTAGGTCATAATCACTATATATTTATCTTTTAACCTAATGTAATTTTCACCTCAAAAACAAGTTTTTGAGGTGAAAACAGAGTATTTTTTAGTTAATTTGTATTTATAATGTAATTTTAAGTCACTATATGTAATAAATCATCCCAACTGCACCAGAGCATATCTCCTTGTTGCAAGACAAAGAAACACTGCAAAAATCAGTTCAAGTTGAGCATTATCCACTTGAAAATACTTAAAAAAGCAAAAGGCATTAAAAATAGAGTTTTGAAGAAGGTCAAGAAACATTAGAAAGTGGGGTTTTCAAGAGAAAAATCAAAATCTACTCCTATTTAAGCTCTTACATTTCATTTTCAAGTTCATTATTCTCATTTGGAAAGCAAGGAGCCAAAAAGTGAGAAGAAGAGGAAAGCTTGAGCGAATGTTAGGCGAAGAAGGGTTGGCACTGCGCATTGGCAGAGTGGCATTGTGCTTTCAGGCAAGCAGGGTTTGCGCTACGCATTGAGAACTTGGCACTATGCGTTGAGGGTCGGCGATGCGCATCTAGAAAAATTCGCAGAGTTAATTTACACTGAGCTACGCTTCTAGGGTGGCATTGTGCTTCTATGCAGTGGTGCTGTGCATTTAGCAGAAGGGCCCAAAAGCTCTCAAAACTTCAACAACTCCTCAAATTTTCCCTCTCTTACCTACATGCAAGTAAGTGGTCCTTCATACTACATTGATTGGTTTGTAATTTAACTTCTAAGCTAAATTTTCCGTTGGAAAATTTATGCCTAAAAACCTTAAACCCTAAAATGTCCCTTTTATGCCTAAAACCCTAAACCCTCATTGTTTCTCCTATCGCCTATCACTACAATTCTAAACTCTTTCCCTATCCCTATTTCCCCATCCCCTTATCCCTTTATCCCTATTCCATAACATCCCTATCCCTTTTGATCCCTCTTCCCAAAGGGCAATTTATCAAATAAGACAAGCTCTCCCTTTCATTTTTGTCATTCCTAATCCCTCATTCATTTTCTAGCCCATAAGCTCATCTCCCATCCCCTCGCTCCTAAAACACTTTCACTCATTCCCTTCATACAACCTCAATTGCCAACATGGACAAAGAGGACCGAGACTATGAGGAGGAGGAAAACACAGGCAGTGACACCTCAGCAGATAGAGCTAGGCATCATAGAAAATCACACAAGGGAGGTAGAATTATCAGAGAAGAGCCATAAAACCTTAGAGAATTGTAAGCTTCTCAATTGGATGTCACATGTTTTACATATCTTGGCTGCTATGAGTTTTGTGAGCAGGTAGAGAGAGTTCAATACCACCCAGAGCTCACCAAACGTTTTGTAGCTCATCTTCAAGACAAGAAGTGGACACTTGCTGGGGTAACATTCACAGTCTCACCCTCCATCATTTCAGATGCAACCAAGATTCTAAATGTAGGGGAGAAGTGGTATAAGGCCCGGGACCTAGATGAACACTATTACGAGCCTTATATCAAACCTCGATATAGAGTTGAGGTGAAGAGACTTTTTCCTTTCAAATTTCCAGAAGACAATATATCCCCATGATGGAAATCATCATGAAATATTTCACTTGTGAGGGAAAATTCTCCAGGTTGTACACCTATCCCATCAGGCTCCTCATGCATTTTACCAGGGTGAGGATGTTGAAACTTCCTTATTTCTTGTTCAAGAATATTGAGAAGATGGCTCATTTTATGCAGAATAAGCCATACCCTCAACAGATGAGCAGTCTCTATCATTAATCCCTGATCAAGATCATTATGCTTCATCATCTCAGTGTCCTCAACATCTCTTGGGAGACATTTATCACTCATGACATATTCAAGGTTCCTCATATTCCCCCAAAAGTGTCTCAATAAGCAGGGGGGCCTTCTAGCAATGCTCAGGTGAAAACAGATGAGGAAACCAAGCAGACTAGAACTACTGAGGTGCCCGTTTACATGACATATCAGAGGGGCACAAGGAGATTGTTTGCAGCCAATGGGAAAGTGTTTTCTCCACGGGATGTGGAAGGGACCTTGCCTTCTTCATCAACCCATAGGCAAATGCTATCTCCATAGGATGTGGAAGGGGCTTTGCCTTCTTCATTATCACATCAGGTAAAGGTGCAACAGCTGCACAAAGGGAAGGAAAAGATGCTGGAGGAGAGTTTTTATGATGAGGAGGAAAGAGACTTTGACTTGGTAGAGCATGATGAGCCGAAGCAGCGTTATACTCATCCTGGAGTGGAAATCATTGATTTAGAGGCTCAGGATGAAGACACAATAAAAGACATCATCATACAAGAAAGGGAGGCTCAAGTACAAGCTCTGATGGAAAATTTGGAGAGAACCAAGTAGGTTATCACATATTTGGAACAAGAAAACACGCGGTTGAGTGACAAACAAGTCCTCTTGGAGTTGGAAATGCTCAAGGTAAAATGAAATAGTGGAAAAGATGCACAAGTCACTTTGAATCCTATTGAGAAGGAGATTGAATATGATAGAGAGACTTGGCTTGAGAGAGTCAACTTTCACCTTGAGAAGTTGCTACAGAAGCCCAATAGAGACAATCAGATGATTAGACACATGGCCCATCATTATAGGACCCAAAACAAGATTTGCAACATGAGGGTCAAGAAAATGAAAGCTTGGCTAAGGCAGGCTCTTAAGGGAAAAAAGGAGGAGGATAGACTTAGGTTGTGTTATCACGCAAAATTTTTCCCTAGAAGTTATCATAAGAGGGAAAAGATTGAGGTAACCACAAACCGATCTTCAGAATCAGGTCCTAGCCAACCTAAGTCTAGAGAGGGATCTCTCTTTATAATTTAGCTTAAATGTATTGATGAGATTTTAGGCTAGTTATTAATGTTCATGGGCTTTTGATTTTGGTTGGGTGGTGGAATTCTAGGAGCAGATGGATAAAGCTAGGTCCTCGATCCATTGGGCTATGGAGTCAATAAAAGGATAGCATAACTGAATCAGATCATTAAAGGGAATGTTCATAGGGCAGGCTAGCAAAGCAAAAGGAAAATCTTCAGGGACTAATGGGTGAAATGATTCTAACCAGGGTGAAAGGGCACTTAAGAATCCTTGGACAGGGATCAAAATGAGGAATACAGGGTGATCATAAACAAAGGGAAATTAAGAATCCTTTGCTATATAGATCAAAAGTGAAACTATAGAAGCTAAGGAGCAATTAATAATTCCTTAGCTAAGATAGTTTAGCAGAAAACATTCAGAATGTAAACAGTCAAGACAGAGTGTAGTCAAGCAATTTCTGAAATATCATTCCTAGTTACACATTGAGATTTTAGAGAAACAAACAAGATTATGAAGAAACATAAGAAGAAAAAAGTAAACATGAGAGAATACTTATTTGTGTTTTGCTTTAGACAAGAATCCTATAAATATATGATCTTTATTCCTTGATCCAACAAGCCAATCCGGTCATTGATATAATAGAACTTTGATTTGAGAGAAAAAGTCTATAGAAATGTCTTGGAATCCACACTAAATACTTCGAAATGTGAAGTATTTATACAAAAAAGTTTTTACAAAATATCTCATAACAATCTGAGATTTAATCTAGTGAATCAAAATATCTTCAAGCATGAGGATAGAGACAGATGGAAAACTGCATCATGCTGTCCCTTTTACTGTGATAGTGATGGTTGTTGTAGTTGAGTTGTAGCCCTTTATGTTGGCTGATAGTTGTAGTATTTCTACACTAGAATCTTCTTTATTTTTGATCTTCCATTGATACTCTTTGACTCTGTTACTCTTTGACCCTACTGATCTCTCTTTTACTCGTTTCACCTGGTTGCCTTCAGATTTACTGTGCTAACTTTCTAAAAAACTTTTTATAGTAAATATGTCATTTTCTCCCACCATTCTGCCTCAGGTAATTTCACCTTTAACATTCTTCTATAAATTTCATCTGCCTCAGTATACTTTGCAAAATTTGGTTTTGTGACGAACAAGTGTTTGATTTCATGCTCTAAGAAGAACAAGTTTTCAAAAGTGTCATATAGTACTTTCCATGTTGGCAAGGCTTTGATACCTTAAGTGCTTTCTTGTTCCTTTGCCAATCTCCTTTGTTTGTCTCCATACCATAACTGTGTCATAAGTTTATCATTGATGGCCATTGCACTTGGAAGACCTTTCTCCCTCAAAACCTGAAATTTAGCCATGAACCTGTTAATGGCTACCTACATGTTTTGACACTTTTCTTCCAAATTTAACATAAGGTTTCTTTTAGAGAGAACCTTTATGATTTCCAATATAGCTTCTGTCATATTTTCTATTGCAAGCTCATGGAGCTCATATTTTTTTTAGCTGTTTAGGAAGTGGATGAGTCAATTAGCATCCTCAAGCATATCACCCAACTCTTCCCTTACCGTTTAGATAACTTCAGTAGCTACCTTCACTAGTTCTGTTTGCTCAAATATAGCTTGAAATGATGGCCAAATATCATTGACAAAGTCAATGATATTGGCCGAGAGAAACTCTTTGGTTTGTCGTAGTGGTTTTTGTAGTGTCAATTCTTTCTCTAGGACTTTTAATTTCTCACCCATCCTTTGGGCCTTCTGTGTCTCTTATCTTTGCTGAATTTGGTCAAGCTTATAGTAATTTTCTAAGCTTGCCACTTTATCCTTTAGCCTTTTAAGCTCTATTGTCTGGATTGACATCTCCTCCATGGCTTTTACTGTCTATACTATTTTCTCTATTGGTGTACTTGTTGTTGTAGTGGATTTAGTTCTGATTGGTATTGTTGTGGCAAGTGGAGCTGTAGGTGCCAACGATGCTGCCAATGTAGAAGGGAATGTAGTAGAAACAGTGGGAATGGCAGTCTTAGAAGAGGTGGCCAGGTCACTTTGTTTGGACTGAATCAGGGTGTCTAACTCCTTCTCTGTCTTTTTAGTTGGTCATTTAGCTTTAGGACCAAGTCCATGAGCTCTTCATGTCCTTTTTGTGCCTTCAGGACTTCTACTATTTGTGGGTGATGCAAATCGGGAATCTTGAGGTACTTCTTCAGAGCAGCAGTATCATGATTCTTCTTCTTTATTAATTTTTTTGTAGCCTTTACATATTTGGGATCGTGTCCCAACTCAATGACTAAGTCCTCTAAGTACTTGATTCTGCTATCTTTGGCCTATGAAGAGGCCTTCTCCAATTGGAAGTGTTTTGATATATTATTGAGGGAGTTTTGCAATTGGTGGGTAGCGATGGCTTTCCCAATCAAGGTGGAGTAAATCATCTCCCCTATCTTCTTTTGCAGCTCAATCTGGTCAATAGGATGAATGTCCCTTGCCATTACTTCAAAGTCTATCTTTTTGAAGTCTGTTGTTGTTATTGGTTGCTGAGTAGTGGGTTTCATGAATGTCATCTGCATTGTACCCTCTTCGACATCAAAGGCTGACATAAGCCTTGTTTGATTGGTAGGGGTCATCTTTAAATACTGTGCATAAGTTTCGGCTTTCAGCCTCTCATTTTTGGCTTTTATTTCTTTGCATCTCTCTTTGATATCCTGGACATTGTCTATTGGAATTTTGAAAGAGGATACCTCCACACTTTCTTGTCTTTCCAATATCTGAGTATGTGATGTGGGAGGTTCTAGGGTACCTCCAGAGGGAGTGGGATGCCTGTTCCCTTCTCTTTCTATGCTTGTGACCTTAACTATTTCCTCTGTATATTCCTGTTCAGAGACAGGACTTACTCTTTGTCTTTTAGCCTAGCTAGTCTTTGCATAGGCTTATGATGTTGCTCTTCCTGAAGTAGTGGCCCCTTATGTTAGAAAATTATATATATTACGGAGCAATGGAACACATGAAATATTGCAGAAATATAAACACAGAAAACGCACAAAACAAGAGAGACACAGATATACGTGGTTCACCCAGTTTGGGCTAAGTCCACCTCGAACAGCCAGTCCTTCCTTTCTATTATCCAGCAAAATGAAGAGACACAACCTACAACAAATCCGCTGTAATATCCTCTGTCTTCTCT